>JANSTQ010034678.1:0-15814 GCA_026167885.1 Bergia puertoricense | reverse complement strand
CAATAAATATTCTTGGCACGCTTTTGTAACATCAAGAATTATTTGATACATTTTTGTAATCTTCAAACTCTGGTAATAAGATTCATACCATTTATATTTCACGGTATAATTAACGTTTTTAATACTGTACTTTGTAATCTTTGATATATTAAACATCAAGTACGACATTAAATTGTTTACACAAGTATACGCCTGTTGTTCATATATATCCAATTTTACAACTTTTTGTGTGACATTTTATTTTTATTTTTATTCCGACCCCCGACATTAAATTCTTGAAAAAAATTCCCGTAAAACATAAAATATAAAATGTCTGGCCTTATTTACTTAAAATTATAATCAAGTTATAGTCAATCTACTCTGCAAAAGTAGAAAGACAATAAATATAGTCATCAAGCCGCTTTGTTAAGATTTTATCTATAAACAGCTGCGGCAGCAGACGAAGAAAGCTTGAGTTGAAAACCAAGGTTATATGCTGCCGACGTCGAGCCAGAACATCTGAAGAAGGTTGTCATACCCGTTCATGTTCAAGAGAACCATTGGGGTCTGCTCTACCTAGATGTCTACAGAAAACAGCTATACTACGACGACGGGCTTAACTGGGAACCCCCACAGAACCTTTGTGCGGTTGCGAGAAGGATCGTCTGTAGCCTAAATAAGATTTTCCAGAAGGTAAACTCCCTGGCCTGTAACCAATGGGATTTCGGCGTGCGCAGATTTGGAATGCCACCGCAGCCAAGTCCAGGTGAGGGCTCAGCAAGCTGTGGCGTAGGTGTTATATTAGCAGAAAGGGACAGGATTCTAAAAAGTAAGTCTGAAAGTCCGAGATTTGAGTGGCGGTTCGAAGATATGTCTAGGCACCGTATTAACCTGATGTATCAAATCACTGTTTGGAGTCAAAAATGAAGAGAAATAGCTTCCTTGTCTTCATGGACATGAAGAACAACATTCTGAACCACAATTAACATAAATCTAGTTAAAACAGTCAAGTATTTCACTGGTAACACGCAATAATTACTACTTTCTATCCTTTGATGACTACGAATTTAAACCCTCTCTGCTTTCTAGGTTATTCGCCCGATTGCAGCAGGAGTACCTGTTAAAGAGAGTCAGTTTTTGCCACCGTAAAGACTCAGTAATGCGTCTCAAACAGACCACTTTCAAAACCAAGCGACACGGCAATTGTTTTAAGATGTGCCAGGACTTCCATGTTTCAATTTACAACTTTTTCACTTCGCTCTGTGTTGATTTTGAAGTGGTCTCTTGGCAGTTAATGCTGTTAAAGCCTCTCCTGAGTAAGCCAGACCTGTTACCTTCACGAGGTTGGTGGTGTTAACTATCCTACACTCTACAAAGGATAGGACCAAGGCAGACTGGCACTAATTTTGTCAAATAGAATGTGGCTACAGTCAGCTGCATTAAATTATTTAGTATTCTGACGATTTTTCGATTCATAACCGGATAATATACCTTTAGCGCGGAAAATGTATTTTGCTGTTCTTACTGAACAGAATTGAGGGTCTAAATGAAATCATCTCTTGTGCTTTCCCAGGTGTTGTCGCCCGCAAGTCCGTGGAAGAGAACATTTGAACCTATTCAATTTGTTGTATTTTTTTAGTTTATGTAACAATCAAAAATCGAATAAAAAGGTGTATCACTCCGTTTATGTCGAATGTATCGGAAGAAGCGGCAGAATACTAAATATTTTGACGCAACTGAGACTGAATCTGAGACTGAATCTCATACAGAGCACCCGATCATATTTTTATTCAATTTGTATTGAGTTAAGATGTTCATTGTATGTCAAACGTTTAGCGCGGAAAACGTAAATTGTATTTTGCTGTTATTACTGAGCAGAATTGAGGGTCTAAATGAAATCCATCCCTTTGTGCTTTCCCAGGTGTTGTCGCCCGGAAAGCAGGGGATATGCCAGGTGTTGTCGCCCGCAAATCCGTGGAAGAGGACATTTGAACCTACTCTCAATTTGCTCTGGTTTTATTAAAAATATGAGTAGCAATTCAAAAATCAAATTACGCAATGAACATCTTCTCAACTCGATACAAATTGATTATAAGATATGGTCGGGTACTCTGTATGAGATTAACCGCAGTTTCTTACTACCACTTAACTTTAACACTTTGCGACTGAAAAACGGAAACATATACACTGGAGGTTGCCAATATGGATGGCAATGCGAACCATATATAAACAATTTTTTTACAAATAAAGAGCAGAAGCTTCCTTAACAGAAAAGGCGAGGCGTTACTTCCAATATCATAAGTTAGACTCTACAGTTGAGACTCACATTTTAACCGAAGTTCTCGGATTCTACGTGGCACAATCATTTCTACATATATGATATATAAATGATATCTGCTATTGCAGATAAACTTTCTCTACAAAAATGCGAAATGGAAGTTTTCCAAATTTTGATTTTGGGCTATAGAGCTCAGGCCAACACTGCAACTCAAACTCTCGTGTTGCACGGCCTTCTCCCTCTCCAACAACAATAGTGCTGGTTGATGTAGGAGTGTGTCTTTTAAGGCTAATCGCCCGTCTTTTGGCCGCCTCCAGTGCTGCGATTAGATCATTAAGAAGCGCAGGGTCAGTTTCAGCATCTGTCTCTTGATTATTAATGAAGGCGGTCCTTCTTTTTAACTGAGTTTCGGTTTGCTGCGAGAGCATTTGCCCGACGGGACCAATGTCATACATCTTATACACAAACCATATGGTGCTGGTAGAAATAAGCGGCTGGCGAAGATGACGTATACGCCTCACGCTGTGCAGTTTGGTACCCAGTTTCCAAATCATATGCTGGAAATCTCTTTGCAGTCTGATTGACCTCCACACGGAACCATTTCCCTGTTTTATCAAAAAAACACTTGATGCATGAAAAGAAATAAAAGAACGGGAACGAAAACATTTTGCCGGAATGGTTCTTTACAACCAAGGTAAGTGACCATGTTTTGTAAGGATATGGTGTAATGTTAAAGTGGTGAAGCTAACTAAGTTATTTATCATTTTATCTATAGTTCCCTGAATTATAGGTGTTAGCTATAAACGGTAAATAAAAGGGTACAAAACATAATGAAGAATGCAATGGTGAAAAATGGCTATTTACAAGAATAACTTAATAACAAATAAAGTAAAAGCGATAGCTTACACAATGCCGAGAAAAAAACTAGTTGAGTACAAAATTCAAGGGTTTTTTTTATCTTGACCGGACTGAGGAAACCAAGACAATTGCCTCGGACCCCACAGTAACCGCAAGTTGCAATTACACACTCTCACTTGACATATCCCGCTCATATTACTGTGCTGGTACGGAAATACGAACTTGAGATTTAAAAATGGCAGTCAAAATGCAATACTGCGACATCATGCCGTACTGAGTTGCACCATGCAAAGATGATGGATATTTATACCTGAGAACTTCGGGTGGTGAGCTTTGTTTATGCATTCTGTAACACCGCTCAACCATTCAACGTAGTCCGACAGTTCAAGCACTCAGGATGGCTGTGGGACAATTACGTCTTCTCCGTCTCGGTACTTGAACGTTGGCTCTCCCCGGGAGATTCCATGTTTCTGTAGTCGATGTTTGGTTAAACTTCTGCTGTTAGTGAATTTTCGGCAACAACGATTGCAGGATGCGCAACACCCCATTTAACCAGTGCTAGAAGAAAAATCGATGAAGCAAACGAAACACACCACACGTCTCGGGGTTGCCATGGAGACAGTAAAAATTGACTTGCGCGATATTCTTAGAATGTAGCGAGCGTCATTTCCGACTTAATGGTTCAGTTCAAGAACAATGCTCTCTTAGAGGAAAACTGGGTTTTTTTTCCTTCGCAGCGGGCTCCTTGAAAGTCCGATTTGCAAGGGGCCTGCTGCGAAGGAAATAAGGCGACTGCATTGGAGGCTAGGGGTGGAAGGGCGAACAAAAATTTAGAGCCTCATATTACTTTTTAAAAGTTTAGCCTTGAGATTGCGTTAATACTGCACTGTCGATAAATTAGTCACAGAACAAGAAAAACTACTTCAACGACGACTATAAAAAAAGTTGGAGATCCATGAAGTACAAGTAGTGTTTCTTGTTCAAAACATGAACGACATTAGGCCACGACAAAAACGCTTTAGACGGCACAGCCGAGGAAAGGAGAGAAGAGAAAAGAAAGTATAAGCGACGAAAGCAAAGGGCAGCTCGAGAACAAAGAAAATTGGAGAAGACGCTGGCCAATCCAATCCACAAGAAGACGTTTGAAAGAAAAAAATGCAATCAGCTGCAATCTGCCACCCATAACACAAAGGCACAGCTGACTGGTTGTGGGGCGATAATGTTGGAACTTGCACAAAGTGAAAGAAAAAGGAAGGCCGGTGACCACGTGGAGCCGAGAATAGCTTTGGCAAAACCTGCTCATGGCCCTTCCCTAGCACCTTACACTTGCAAAGCTCGCCCTACACAGCGGCAACTAGTCCCTCGTGTTTGCCGCGAAGATTTGGCTCAAGCGAGAGAAAGCGAGAAGGATTGTGTAGTTGGCAGTGGCAGCTATGGTGTGTGCCTCAAAATGGTTTATCGGGGCAATATGCCCATTGTCGTTAAGGGTTAGAGCACATGTCCATCGCGAAGACGTCGTACGGGAGGCGGCAGCCAGACAATCGTTGCAAAGCCCCGAGCACCACCCGTGTTTGCCCTTGCTTCTGGGGATGAACACTAACGTGCGACCATATATGATGGTCAGCCAATTTTGCGGGGACGATGCTGGACAGAGTTACACCCTGGCAAGCACAGTCCGGGAGAAGCTGTTTACCACACTCGAGGAGTGGGCAGGGGCATTGCAAAGCCTTGCCAAAACCCTGTCGTTTGTGCATAGTCGGGATTGGTTGCACAACAACATTAAGCAGAACAACGTTATTTGCCATTATGCCCAAAATAAATGGGGAATTATTCTAATCGATTTCAGCAAAACCACGCTTATTGACTGAGCAAAACCTTCCACCAAGAAAAGGGATCACACAAAGCATCCGTGGGTGGCACCAGCAGTTATTTCAGGCAAGTTCAAGCCCACCACAGCCAGCGACATCTGTTCGCTTGGCTACGTGATGACATATCTGCTGGATCACCTTCAGAACATGACGTCGCCAGCACTTTCAAGGATTTGCGTTCAATGTATGAACGTTGATCGGCAGAAGCGGCCATCTGTCCTGGCAGTTACACGGGCGCTTAATACCATCTACTGATCCAGTATCAAACCGCTGGTAACAGAAAACTATAGTGCAATAAAGTCGTTTGTGCCAAGTATTTTCTAAAGCATGACATGAAAAGTAATTGCATACTGCTTTTGGAACAAATTATAGTTTCAGTGCAAGGTACTGAATTGTATTTTCTGTTATATTATTATAAATATCATAAATGTTCACGACTGTTTAAATTAGTGAAATTGGTTTCAAAAATGTTAGTTATCAGAAAAAGTTTTGATAGGTCGATATTTTTGACAGATGTAAGACTGGATCAGTGGATGGATCCGTGTTGAGTGTTTTAACTATGCTAATATTTTCACAAGTCGATGGTTTGAACTTTAGTCTATTATTTTTTAAAAACTACCCACAATCGTTGATATTTGGAAATGAGAAACAGCGAATGTAAACACTAGTTCAAACACTGATTAATATATATTTTGGTCTTATAATGGAAGTCGCTCTGATATGGACAATGTACTGCCTGCACTGTTAAAATACAGGTAAGTATGTATTACCTCGCATTTTACTAAGTATTTATTTATTTATTTATTTATTGGGTGGACTTCAGGCTAATAGTACACGCACACTTGTTAAGAGCCAAATAATTTTTGATTTTTAAATCGAAAAGGTTTTTTTCTTGCCAAATTCAGCAAGTTGCCGAATTGCTTTCATTTCAACCATTTTCAAAATGCCCTAGTTTTTTAGTATTCAGTAGCAGTGACCTTTCAGTTTCCCGAGGACAGAAAAATACTTTGGAGTCTCGTAAACGTCATATTTTGTCATTTTCACACTTTATCACCAAAAATTGAAAGATGTTTAACCGCACTTGGCACTTTCACAAGATTTGGGTTCTCATAAGGGGATCCGCTACGAATTAACACCTAACACCTACACCATTGTTCAGTAGCCACAAATATGAATGGCGGCTGGAAAGCATGGCCAGTATGCAGCCGCTCAACGCAAATATGTGCCGCTTCCAGCTCGTTATGGGCTAGAAAGGAATATGGGACACGATATTAGAATACATCGTGAATACTGTCGATTGCACCAGTCAACACTAGAAATGGCAAAAGTCAGCAGACTACTGATTGCAGTCGACGAAGGAAAGATACGGAAATACGCTGGGAAAAATCTAGCGGATATACATCAATTAAGTATTATACGTTAAAGAACTAATTCAACATTATATGCCATACAACATGGAGTGCAAAATTACTGTGTTGTGATTGGTTATTAACGGACGGCTTTTTTCATTATGTGTAGTTCCAGAAAATATCCACACTCCTGCCAGGGAAGGAATCGGAAATTCTTGAAGGGAGAGGGGTCTAACGTCCAGGAAATTCCGGGAGGGGGGTGGTAGTTCCAACACCCAAATTTCCAGGATCTTCTTTCCACGCCTTTAGGGGCATGGGCCGCAAAATAACTAGTAAAGAAATTACCTTGAAGAAATGCAAAGGAACATATTGTTATGACTCTATTAGAAATTGATTTTGCAGCTCAAACCCCTTCTCTACCAACAGAAAACTTGGTGCGGCAATTCAAACAAAAAAACCCGCACGGTACCGAAAACTTTTTTCGCACGGTACCGCTAATTTGTGCCTTTGAAATTGTTTTTTGGGGGGGGGGCAGTACCCAGAATTTAATAATGCGCTGGCCCGTAGCCTGGTTTCTAAACGGGGAGGTTCGTTTTCCATTAAGGCGGATCATTTTGAGGGTGGAGGAATTTTGCGAGCACTCATCATGTTTACAAATCGGGTGGGCCCGCAAGTTGTTTTGAGCATGATTATTAAGTCACCCTAGTTACTAGGACATTCCTCGTTAATTTGTTAATCATCATCCTTCTCCTCTTTCTTCTTCTCCATCTTTTTAATTTTATTACAATTACTATTATTATTATTATCATTATTGTTAATATTATTCCTTCTTTTCAGCCCAAAATCTTTTAGAGAACCGGAAAGCAACACCATGCATAGACATATAATCATATGATCTAAACCTTTCGAAAAAAAAGTTTATGAAGTCGTTTTAAATCTAACACTTGATGCGAAACTTCTAAGAAAAATTTAATCATTGATAATTTATAATATAAAAATTGTAATAAATATCGGTCTCTTTCTAGTGACACACTATGTTGGCCAAGACTAGAACTTTTGTTTTAAAGCGTCATACGCTCGCAATTGACTCTAAAATCTAAACAGCAAGGGATGCCGATTGTTGGAGTTTATTTTGTTCCGAGTTTGTCCAGTAACGTTTGAAGAACACGGGCGTTACAGTGGATACCCTGGAGACAACAGCTCTTTGGTGTTGGAGACAAAAATTGGAGTCAATGACATTAGTGATGTGAACGAGTCATGGCTGAGTAACTTCACTCGCGAGTGTGCTAACATCGCCAAAAATAAACAACAAGTTTCTATAGCGGTCAGCGCGGAGTATCTTATCCTTATTAACGGTGGTAGATTCATTTTCAGGTATTTCAGATAAATATTGATATATTTTATATTGTAATTAGGTAACGAAGGGAAATGATTTTGTTGAGATTAGTTACAGATGTCAAATTTAAGACCTCGTTTATCACATAACATTTTGCAAACTCACGTTGTGATATCACTTTAGTATTTTTAAAACTGGCAAGACTTTAGATGGACAGATAGATAGTTGGGTAGATATAGATATATATCTAGCGCGTTAACAGGGAAGGAGTCTCCTGTGGTACTTCAGTAGACACGAAGAATTACTTTCTGTTTAACCTCATGCAGAGTTTAATCTTGCAGTTCGTGTCTTAAAGAACCGATTATTATGACATTTAATATAACATGATATGGTTTATCATTAGCCTGTTCAGTGTTTTGCTTTCCAATTCAATTGTAGTAATTATCAAACCGAAATCGAACCATTACAATCAACACATCCAGTTAACATATAATAACTAGATATGATATGATATGTGATATGACATAATATATGTGATATTATATGATGTGATGTAATACGTTTACGTAATAATGATTACGTTTCGAATAAACGAAGTTATCGTCTCTCTTATTTCGAAAACTCCAAGTTAAAATCTTCTTTTAGGTTTTGAGATATAGCGCAAAGTTTGTTTTATTGCTCCACAAACGAAGTGTTGGGCAAAGAGTAAGTCTGTATTGGACTCCTTTCATTATGACAAGGTTCATCTACTCGATTATTTTAAAATATGGAATTTATTTAAAGTTATATTACATGCTTCTTTTACAACTGACTCCTATTCGGAATGTGGGGCCATATAAGAGACACAATTTTTGAACAATATAATGGGCAGCAAAATGGGATCCGGACAAAACAAGTACACAGGGAATAATTATTACTAAACTTTTCCATACTGTATCTAAGCTGTTCCATTTTTTCTTCACAAAAAGGCTAACTTGTAGTATTAACTAACAAGGTGAACCCTGTGATAATTATTTTATTTAATCCAAAGTCTTCGTCAAAACTGTTCAAAGAAGCAGTGAAACAAGGACCTACGACTAAAGACAGGCTTGCTTCTACTGTAGTGAGGGACTGCCAGAGATTATCAAATTGTACATGGAAATGAAAGTTAGGTAGCGAGAATCATCTCCATGAAAGTAGGCAAATCCAGAGCGAAAGAGGGAGTTGGAGAGGCTAAGACTAAAAGGCAATTTTCATCATAACCTTTACGTTTTGGCTACCAAGTCCGGTGAATTGATCGTCCTAAGAAGACCGCCAGCAGAGGAAAGTTGGAAACCAGAAGACTTCCTTGCATGTCCCTTTTGTTTGGGATTTGTTCTGCAACATGCCCTGTCGAGACACGTGAAAACGTGTCCATTCAAAGGCAGTACCAATGGTGCCGAAGATGAAGACGAAAAATATCGACGACTTCATACGAAGGGAAGAATGCTTCTTCTCGACGCAAAATGCCCACAGACGACCAAGCAGCTGAAAACAATATTAGCAGGTATGAGGAATGACGACACCACAGAAGTTGTTGCTAACGATAACCTAATCTTGGAATTCAAGAGTTCACTATGTGACAAGTTGGGGACTGCCAAGGCCAAGGACAGCTCGCAAAGGATGAGACAGCTGGCCTGTCTTCTGACCAGCAGGCAGGCTACCACGATCTAGTCTGGAGGAGTACTTGAAGTCCGGACGGTTTGATGTTGTTACAGATGTAATGAGCTACTCACTGAAAACATCTAAAATAATGTGGGGTGAAGCGGTGCGGAACAAGGATAAACAAAGAGAGGAGAATGGAGTTAATCTGGAAAACTTATTTGAGAGAGAATGGGGTGATAGTGTTTCACACTATTCTCTATCTACTCTCTCCCGAAAGAAGTTCAACAAATCCAAAGTGTTGCCCCTGACAAGCGACCTCAAGAAAATAAGAGATCACTTGGAAGAAAAGACGAGAAAATATTCCACCATTCTCGGACAAAAGCCCACGAAAGATGAGTGGAAATCAGTGGCCGAGACCACCTTGAATAGAGTCGTGTTATTTAACAAAAGAAGAAGTGGAGAAGCATCCAGTCTGTTACTGTCCGACGTAACAGTATGGAACAAGCAAAACAATGACGAAGTGTTTGAATCCTTGGACCCTCTTAAGAAGAAACTCTGTGATTTGCACACAGACGATATTCTCGTGAAGAATTCATTTTCTGTAAACAGCTTATTTACGAGCGTAGTTCTCACTGGCTAAGAGCCACAATAGCTTAGATTTCTAACATTTGATGCATAATTTATTAGTTAGTAAAAAATGAATCCGTACAGTACACGGAGAATGGAGCAAAATGGGACACAAGATTGTAAGTAGAATATATTTATTGAGAACTATTCAAAACCAGTACTATCAGATAAACTAACCTTTTTTTAAAAATATTCTTAGTTTACTGCTAAGCTGTGCTAAGTTATGCTACGATGCTGCGTTTACCTCTCCCAATACATCTCCCACTGAAATTAGTATATTTTAGTATAAGTAGAAAGGTAAATGTAAAACAAAAAATTTCCTTTGTTACTTTCCTTTTGAACCACTAGAATGAAAACATTCACTCGCTTGGCAATTCTAATTACCCAAGAGCCAGACCGGCGAGTTTATTTCTTGAGAAAAGGTGTTGAATAAATCGTGTGCACACTAAATTTAAAAAATAAGCATTTTACTTGTACGCAGAATGGATGTGGTAGAGACCATAGGAGAGAAAGGGAGGAAAGTACCTGTTCTGCTAACGCCGGAGATAAAGAAAGCAATCGACTTGTTTATTACAACGAGAAATGCAGTAGGCGTTAGCAAAACGAATATTTACGTCTTCGTCCGAACTTACAAAAAATCTGACAGTTGCCTGCGTGTGTCGGATTGCTTGAGGAAAGTTACTCGGGAGCCTGACCTCACACATCCAGAAGCCGTCAAGCATGAAACTGCGAAGTACGTCGCTACCATCACCCAAGTTCTCGATCTTAAGGGTTTGCAACTAGATTGGCTAGCAAGGAATATGGGACACGATATTAGAATACATCGTGAATACTGTTGATTGCACCAGTCAACGCTAGAAATGGCAAAAGTCAGCAGACTACAGACTGCAGTCGACGAAGGAAAGATCCGGAAATACGCTGGGAAAAATCTAGTGGATATTTATCAATTAACTCAAATTTATGCTAACACAAATTTTCATAAAGTTAGATTTTTGAAGCGAATGCTGTTCTTTTTGTATGCAGGCTCTTTGATTGTGGAGGAAAACCTGTCAGCATCGAATGGTTTGATGAAAGGCCTTTCTGTGAAGTGTAGTGAGTGTAATGAAGGAACAACTCTTAAAAGTTCTTCAACGATAACAAAGAGGGGGCAATCAAACTACAGAACTGTTGATGATGACACAGACATGTGTCTTTGAAGAGCTCAGTCTTAAGGAATATTTGGAAGTCAAACATCATATTTGTACAACAGAGCATCATCAGCCATGTTCAGGTTGCTCATCTCTGATAGAAATTGGAAATGAAATTAGTGGAGAGGGATATGAGGCTAAATCAAGCATTTTCAGTTTCAAATCCAGGGCATCAGTACAAAAGTACTCATGCAAAAAGAAAGCTTTTGCAGATTCCATTGGCTGCTATTAGGATACCAGATGAGAAGTGTGGTGAAAAAGCTGTATACCTAATTGACAAGAATACAAATTTAGCAACAGTCAGAGGTCTTCTAAAGCTGCTGCATACCCAGCCACATAACAATGTTCCCAGTCTAACAAAAGAAACTGTTAAAAACCTGAGTCAGAGCGTGAAAGACTAACATATGCAATTTCACAAGCATCAGGTCTTTCTGCCACCAAACTAAGAAATCTGTATGGTTTTGAAGATCTGAAGAATCGTCAGGAGAATGTAGAATTAGCTATTGCAACAGCAAAGGAAATCAGGGAAAGTATAGAATTTGTTGCTCACATAAAGGAAAAAGCTGTTTTACGTTCATTTGATGTTTGAGTTGAAAGTGACAATGATGATGCTTGTGAATCAGAAGAACGTTGTTCAGATTCAGAGTACAGCATTTGTGAGGAAATTGTTAGAGAAGCCTGTAATGATTCCAGCAATAACAACATCCCCAGTGAGGCGCCGAGTCTAACATCATTCGGTAGGGAGTGTAGCAATAACGATATGCATAATAGCAAAGGAGAAGGCTCTCATGAATTCAGTTTATCTGAAATTCCTGATATTTGTAAGAAAGTGACTGAAACTGGAGAAACATATTTAAAAACACACCAACTTATGGATTTACTCCAGGAATGTCAGTTAAACTGGTATTGTTTCGCAGAGGTGATGAAACAAAAGCTAGCAAAACATAAAGGAGAGTATTTATTGGATCAAATACTTTTAGAATTTAGTGGACAAATTCCATTTCTCAACATTTCCCTTCATGATGAAAAATTAATTGAACAAAGCCGGCAAGCTTACTTTGCAGATCAGAGATTGAATAATTTAGAAGTAAATGACACATATGATGTAATTGTTAGTGAGTCAGAGGAAGAGCAAGAGGCTGAGTTGCTGTCAGGTGTAACTGATATTCTTCAACCAGCCGCAAGGGAACCATTGGAGAAGCGAGTAAAAGCTGTTCGTCTTAAAGCCAGAAGAGAAGCTGTCAAACAAATTACTGAAAGAAGGCTTTTTAAAAGGAAACGAAGCAGGCATCTGGGAAGAATTCTGAGGGACTCTCCAGATATTGGCCGGACTGTAGAAGAATTTGTGCAAAATAATGGCGTTGGTGCTGATGCATGGCGCAGAACAGGTGTGCTCACCTTCGATGGTAACAGAGGTCTTAGTAACAAAGTGACTTACTCAAGAATTAAAGGACATCTACAGAAAACCTACAACACTTCATTCAGCTATGGCACAGTGGTGCAACTCGGTGTGGCACGAAACAAGCGAAGAAAATCATCTCAAAACTACAAGGGGCTGGCCAGGGTAACATGCAGGCGCACTAGCAAAGTTTTTACCATCAGATATAATCCTGATCAACACTGGTCCTCAGCATTGTACCGTGGGTTAGATTACATTCAATATGCGGATGGGACAGACAAGGTAATTCTTAACCGAGATGACCAGGCAGGATTTCGCTTGGACACTCTTGCTACACACAACAAACATGCAACCCTTTGCATTCAGGGGAACGTTCCACTTGCCACTAAGACATATTTCGTGACAAAATATCCTGCTGTTCTACAAACAAGTAGTTACAATTTCACCGAGACCAAGACTACAACAGAACAGTGTGGAGGGGTTGTAAAAGCGATACCAGTCCACTACAAGAACCCAGCGCAACACGCAACAGACACTGAGTTTCTTGAAGAGACACATGAACTGAAGTCTGCATTCATAAATCCAAAGAAAAATGAGAGAAAAAAGATGGAATGCATCAGAGTCGATGGAGCCAATGATGAGGGGCCTGATCATTTTGAGGTCCAATTTTTCTGGACGAAACTTCATCTGCAGAAAGGAACCATTGTGCAGCTGGTAACCACACGTGATGCTGGTTCTAGTAACAGAAATCGTGTGGAATTACAAAACGGCTGTCTTGCACAAGGCCACACCAATTTATTTATACCTTCTACGTTAAATGGTTCTTGTATTAAAAATGGCAAAGTTGATAATGAGAAACTGTCCAAAAATCTCAATGATGCCACAGACGTTTATATCAGCAACGTGAATGGTTCTCCATGTGGCGATGCAAAGATACATCTCTTTAAGGGTCCCCAAAGTATGGAAAATTAGAAGCTTAAAGGCATGTTAAAGATCTATGTTAAGGGAAATGAAAAAGAGAATATGGCTCTTCAAAACAAGCATCCTGATGAGTTTAAGGCAATCCAAGATGTTTGGAATCTTCGAGACAAATATATGGTTAAAGGACTGCCTTCAAAATATGTGTTTCATTTAGTGTGCTGTTACCAAGAGGACTGCATACATCCTGAATGTAAGGGACGGCCTCCAGAAGTATTTCCTATTTGGTACCCTGGCGGGCCACCGGTTAGTTTCCTTCCTGTACCAGTTCCAGACATTGAAAGGTATGTTCACGAGTATGCAAAATACAACAGAATTACTTGCATTTCAAATTGCCTTTTTGTTAATTGTTTGCTTTCTCATCTGACCAGAGCCTTCTTGATTCTATCTTGCTTTCAAGGCCATCTGGCAATCCAACCTGTAGAGATTGTGTGGAGAGTACATGATGCTGGTCATTACCTAACGCCAAGAGTACAGATAGACAAAGCATTGAAAGGAGAGCAGCTCCAGTGTGTCCCACCACCCACTGAAGTGCTAAAAAAAATGTTCAGTGAAGATGACCACGAGGACAAAGTGGATCAAGCCTCCATTAGGACACTTCTGCCCCCTGACAAGGTGTGTACCTACATAAATGTTCATTTCAAAGAACATGCACTGTTGGTCAACTGTAGTTTATCAGGTGAAGAACCTTTTTAAGGGAAATGCTGATAGTAGACCATTATTATGATGTTATTATTTTATTTTGCCTAGGTCAAAATGTGGTTCCAACACTTAAAGGAAGTTCAAGGAAATAGAATGGGGCAAAAACTGCAGCCGAAACCAGGAAAAGGAATCGAAAGGGAAAGAGTAAAGACAAAAGACAAAATGTAATAAGTCTCTCTCTACTGTTGATTTTATGTATTTTATTAGCTGACAGAGTAAAGTATTTAACAGTTTCCTCAATCCTCCATGTTTAGGGGAAAAAAGAAGCTGCGAAAATGACCACAGATGAACTGTGTATGACATGCTTGAAAGATGAGCCACCAGTGGATTTGGATGTGTTCTCTTGGATTGAGTGTGACAACTGCAACTCGTGGCACCACCAGTACTGCGTTGGCTTCGAGATACCAACTAATGACTATGACTGGAAGTGCCCCCTCTGCATTGCAGAAGATCTCATGTGAAATAAAGTTTGTTAATGTATATACAGTGATAAAGAAGTATGCATTGTAATTTATATCATCTTAAATCAAACAAAATTTAGCCCCATGGAAGGGGTATTTGACATCAGTGTTTTCCCCCTGGGTAAAGAATTTGACGTGAAAATGGGCTAAAATGTCAAATCCCCCTGGGTATGCCCGGCCCCCCTACCTTGGGGATTAACATTGACTGGTGCATAATAAAAACACTGTTCTGACAACTGTTAGTGAAAACCAGATCATAGACACTGACAGCGGGAATCGCACTATAAACCTATATTTGGAAAATGAATAGAGAAGCGGTAAATTTGAAGCGTGTTTATTCATTGTTGATCACATTCGTGTGCTCCTTGCCGGCGATGCAGACCGAACTGGGAGCGGGTTCTCGATCTCTTGTGCGAGTATATTCAAACGAACTTCTGAGTCCAATGAAAACCTGGTATTTATATGACGACAAAATCTGGCAGTTCCCTCAAAGGAAAGTCAAAGATTCGGCGGTATTCAAGGCATACCCTGGCGAATTTATTGTCGATGTAGATGTAAATCACTTGAAAGGGAGAGATGGCACGGCTATCTGTTTGGAAAGCAGATCAAGAGCTCGAAAAGTAGTTGTCGGAACATCATTTGCCCTCCTGGTCACCCTTCTTCGAACTCGGGATCTGACAAAGAACACACTGGAAAATAAAAACAGGATTCAACGTGTTATTGAAGTCATAGATGCGGTCAATTTCACCTCCAAAGAAAGGACTGTTCCTGTTTTTGGCGCTCACGCGAAAACTGAAAACGGCACCATGGCACAAATTGTCAAGCCAGTTCAAGAACTGCCTGATAATTTTGAAGGATTTTATTCAAAAACAAAAACAAGAGAGCAGAGTCCTCTTCAAAAAGCCTGCTTGCGATCGTAGCATCGCGACCTTAGAGAAGAGTGACGATTTGGCCCCCCAACTACAAGAAGAGGAAAATTTGAGAGCGAGCAAAAGTCATATTCATTGAGGTAAACGACCTCTGCATGCAATCAGCATCAGGAGAGTTTGTCAGAAATCATCTCTCGTTGCTGCCTCAACGACCCTACATCAAAGAACAGGGGTGAGTCTTTTACAAAGACTTTTCAAACTACATAAATGTAATTTCTATAATCTATATATATTGCATTC
>JANSTQ010034567.1:1839-14271 GCA_026167885.1 Bergia puertoricense | reverse complement strand
CAACAAATTGCTTTTAAAACTTTCTTTAAATTGCCTTTTATCATTTAATAAATATATAAGACTTAATTTATGAAAACTACATAATATTAACTAGTATAGAGTCTCAGTAATTACGAATAAGCATATAATATATGTATGGTTGACATACAAAGTGTTGAAAAATAGCCAGCTCATCTTTGTTTACCTAAAATAAAAGGGGATCAAGTGTACATTTACTTTTTTTATATACGATCACCAAAATAGCCACAAATAGAATACTGTTTTTATTTTTCAATGCAGACTAATTAATGCCTTTTAATTAATAATTACTACCAACAAAAGCAACTCAAGTTGTTCTCACCTGAACACATCAGCATGAAATGGAGTCCTACACATCAAGAAAACAAACCAAAGAGTCCATAATTACAATCATGTAAGCTGGCTGACTGCTAGTCTCCTTCGCAGCCGTTCTAATTCTGTTCTTTGGCGTCGTTCCTTCTTTTTCGTTTTTTTCCCCGTCTTTTTGGCCCCCCCAAAAAATAACGAAAAAGAAAGAACGATGCCAAAGAACAGAACGGCTGCAAAGGCGACTAGCTGACTGCAGTCTCCCAAAGACTTAAATAATAAAAAATTAATATACATATTTGAATGGAAATCTGGCTGGGGACAGGTGACCAGTCACATGTTTGTTTCCAACAATACTCTGACTTATTAGTTACTTTGAATTCTTTTTTGTCATTTTGTGCATGCTCAATCAACTATTACACACAATATCCAAAGCTTTTTTCCTCAGGATATACAATGTAATTCCTTATCTTCTGCCAGTGCAACTAAAAAAAGCAGGAGGAGAAGCTGATTTCACAGACTAAAGAATCACAGAAAAGAAAAACTTGCTCTAGACAGACTAAGACTGGAAGTGGATTTGTGGATGATATATTAATTTGTGTGTTTAATTAGTAAAAAAATCACTTACAAATGCCTTGACTAGAGGAGAACAAATCTGTATGTATAATTTTCAACTCTACTAGCCTTGTTTTATTACAACCATATCAAAAATGTCATTGTTGAGCCCTGGGAAGGGACAGGAGAGTTCACCTATTGAGGGAAGGCAAAAAGACATGTATGCTTATATTGTGATAACAGAAGAACAAGGCCAAAGAAGTGAAAAGATGGCAGATTACATGCACTTACCAGAAGAGGGCTAGAAGAGCATGTGCTTAGCAGAAGAGAGGGGAAGAGGAGCACACACATGCACTTACAAGTAGGGAGGAGGCATACTCTTACTAGGGAAGGGGATGAAGGGCATGTACATACAAGGGATGAAACAGGAAAAAATACTTATCATAGGAGTGGGGGGAAGAGATTCACTTACATGTACCAGGAAGGGGAAATACTTTTTTCCCAAGATGGGAGGGGTGAAAAGGCTATTCACCTACTATAGGGAGAATGAAGAGGAGGTAATGCACTTACAATGTACCAGGTGGGGAGGGGAGAGGAGATCATGCATTTACCAGAAGAGAAGTGGAGGGGAGGTCATGCACTTTCCAAAGAGGAGAGTGAAGAGGAGGGCACTCATTCACCAGGAGGGAATTGGAGAGGAGGTCAAGCACTTACCAGGAAGAGAGGAGAGATCAAGCACTTACTAGGAGGGGAGGAGAGGGGAGATCAAGTATTTACCAGGACGAGAGGAGAAGGGAGGTCAAGTACTTACCAGGGAGAGGGGAGGTCAAGCATTTACCAGGAGGATAGGAGACGGGAGGTCAAGTATTTACCAGGAGGGAATTGGAGAGGAAGTCAAGTACTTACCAAGAGAAGAGGAGAGAGAAGGTCATGCACTCAGTAGCGTAGCTACCTCTAGGCAAAAAGGCATCTGCCTATGTACACAAAATTTTGAGCCAAAAAAATCTCCGCTTTATGTCTAATGCTGCTACCTTCAACCCATCTCGACTAGATAGCCCCTTGTTTCACTTTGCTGTTTTTACCTACACTTGAAAGTGGGCCTGGCTATGCCACTGGCACTTACCAGGAAGAGAGGAGAGGAAAGGTCAAGCACTTACCAGGAGGAGAGGAGAGGGGAGGTCAAGCACTTACCAGGAGAGGAGGAGAGAGGTCTTGCTCTAACCAGGAGGGGAGAAGGGAGGAGAGAGGAGGAGAGGGGAAGTCAAGTACTTACAAGGAGGAGAGGAGAGGAGGTCAAGTACTTACCAGGAGGAGAGGAGAGGGGAAGTCAAGTATTTACCAGGAGGGAATTGGAGAGGAGGCCAAGTACTGACCAGGAGGAGAGGAGAGAGAAGGTCATGCTCTTATCAGGAAGGGAGGAGAGGGGAGGAGAAGGGAAGTCAAGCACTTACAAGGAGGAGAGGAGAGGGGAGGTCAAGTACTTACGAGGAGGGAATTGGAGAAGAGATCAAGTACTTACCAGGAGGAGAGGAGAGAGGAGGTCATGCTCTTACCAGGAGGGGAGGAGAGGGGAGGAGAGGGGAGGAGAGGGGAAGTCAAGTACTTACAAGGAGGAGAGGAGAGGGGAGGTCGTGCACTTACCAGGATCCTTCAGGGCCCATATATACAAATCGATAATCATCAAGGTCATCATGTTGCTGGTCCCAGAACTCATTCAACCAGTCTGATGTAAAATATGGAGGAACTTTATATGCTTCATATTCTGGAAACTCTCTGTAAGGAAAGCTTAATGTAAGCTAATATGCACTTCTTATAGTAAACAAAATATTACTTTGTAACACATGATAGCCAATAAAAATGATAATTATAGAAGAAATATAAACTTACTTACAGAAATGCCAGTCCTTCAGATAAAAACATCTTGGGTCTCTTGAACTAACTAATATAAAATCATTGTATAAGAAAAAGTGTTTAATCATGACTTGTAAAAAATATGGAATTGGACACAGTTAAAACTTAGTATCATTGCCACTAATGACTTGGCCACTTACCTCGGTTTTGCCAGTAAACCAAGAATTGCTTAAATTTCATGTTTTGTTTTTCATGGCTACCAAACTGTTCTTTACCACAGTCTGCAACTGGTACTAAGGCTTCACCTACAGACAATTGACAGCAAGTGTTATTAAGTAAAAACCCTTAATACGCATACTTATCGATGTGGTGAAAGCCAAAATGCTCTTGAAAGGTTTACCAATCCCCTAGAAACAGTTTCCCTCAGGGGCATCAACCACTTTCATAATGCGCCCCAGTGGCCAAGAATAAAAACTTCGAGTCGAGGCCAAAAAGGCCAAAATACAGCAAATGTATAAGAACATAAAACTTGATCTCAATTTGAAGTTGTTGTTTACACCCACTGGAGCATATTATGAAAGTACATATCAGGCCCATAGCCAGGAACTTTCTTTGGGGGGTGTAAGCCAACATCATAGCAGACTCAGGGATATAACTTTAGGGAGGAAATTTTTACATTAACACCCAAGATTATATTTATTTATCATGTAGATTATAGAGATTGTTTCACAGGTTAAGTAAAAGGACTTTTTGGACAAAAAAATGTTATTTATTATAGTAAACTTTATTTACTATCTGAGCAGACTGTCATGGACCTTCACAGCCATGGGGGGGGAGAGGTGCCTGCACACCCTGTGCACCCCCCCCCCTGCCTACAGGCCTGCATATAGTCTATCTTCTGGAAGCTCTGGTAATCTCACTATTCAGAGGGGTTCTTCAACCAATTTCAGAATATATAGCAACACCACTTGTATACTTTTCATGCAGTTTCAAAGATTGTTTTATCTTCTTTCCAATTAACCACTGGTCATTATGGATATTACTCAACAATTTATTAATTAGAATTAATTCTCAAACTTCTTAATTATTCGTGACATTTTGGGCCAATCACCACACTACATTTGGTCAGGTGGATGAGTCTTGAAACTGTGTCAATGTCTGAACCAATTTCAAACCCATGGGATAAATATTTCTTAATCAACATATTCATTTATAAGGCACTCTTTCATTCATTCATTTGAGAAGTTATTTCAAAAACTCATGCATCGTGTTTGAAGGGCATTCCAAACATCTTGAAACAATGTCTTGGTGTTTGGAATGCCCCTTTAACTACTCGCACTCGTTTTTGAAATATAACATGAAAAGTGACTTAATCATGGGCTACTGTACTTTAGTCTTTATACAAATGTATGATTGTGACTGACAGTGTTGTTTTCTCTATTATAAAAGGGAAATGCACACGGAAAACAAAACACGGGAAAGATAAAGTGCTAATACAAAATGCACAACAAAAACTCAAGATATTCAGCATGCTGCAGATTTTAATTTTGAACATTTGCTGCGTCTTTAAGTTTAAATTAAGGTGATTTTGAGGTTTGCTGGAGTGGACATTCACCCCAAAATCCGTGCCGAGGCCTCCAGCATGCTGCGGGAGGGTTCGCAAAAACGTATATCACAACAAATGACTACACTGATAACAGCAAAAGAGTAAAAACCCAGTCCCTACCAAATCTGCCTGACAAAAAGTCGAAGTTCGGTTTTCCGTTGTTCACCCACTCCTCGCGGCTCCTCCAGGATTTTGTCATTTCGTTGGAGAAAACACACAGTTTGTTTGGCAGCATAAATTGGTTGAAAAACTCATCGTATGTAATAGCTTCAATTCGTTCTGTGTGTTCGTTTAAGTCCATGTCTGTAGGCCGCTTTTCGTGACTTTTTGCATACCTTGAAAGACTCGCTTCGTCCGCCATTTTGTTTTGTTATGCGCAATGCTCTCGTGCGCATGAATTATGCTCGAAACAGCTGACATAGCGGACTGCGGGCTTGAAGTGAGACAATGACGTCACCAAACTAAGATGGAGGGTTGCCCTCGATCCTTAATGCTCTGTCTTGAGCTCAAGGAGTCCTTTCCAACTGAGTTTACGCCAGCTTTAAAAAAGGTAAGATAATATTCAACATCATGTCTACCTTACAGTGACATTTGGTGTTGTTTAATTTTGAAATATCTTGACAATCGCAGTACATTCAAGACCACTACCAAGAAAGCCCAGAGACTTACAAGAACGAACTCGCCCAGTTGGAGCAATTAAGGACGGTAAATTCTCTAGATTTATACGCCAGAATTTGAGGAAAAAGTAAAAGAAAACAATTTTTACTGAATACCACACTTTGTCGTTTGTTTCCAAGGATATTTTATCCACTGACTCAATAACACGCAATAAAAATTGGTGTTAGAAGTGATTTGTATATTGATATTCCTGACAGTCGTGCGCTGATGGCATTTTGGGGAACACTGAATATATATTTATTAGTTAGCTCGAATCAGACGCATTAAAGCTTCCCCATAACCCAGTACCTTCACCCTGCAAACAATTATTGCCGTGTTTCAGCTGTGTAAAAATTGTTGGGGCAAGATGAAAAGCTTGTGTTTGGTAAACAGCAACAAATTTGTCATTAATTGATATCCATCATATTTATAATAAGGAAGTGCGCGTTATTTTTCATTTGAATCAATATTTTTAAACGTCACTAAAATTGTAATGAATTCCATTTATGAGAAAAATGATCAGAATGGAATTTGTTGTCATATGATTCTTAACTTTGGAATAAAAGCTGTAAATTTCCCAAATACAATGATTTAACATACAATGTTTTGTTATGAATCTTTATTTTTTTATTTTTAGTGTAATTGAAAATGATTTCCTTAAATGAGTTTACTAGGTAAAGGCCTGTTTACACTAGCAATTTTTGATGCAATTTTTGTCACAATTTCCATTGCAATTTTTCTCACTGCCAAATTGCATCAAGTTTCAAGAAAGTTTTAAACATAGCATTTTTCCTTGCACTCAAATTCACTGAAACTGCGGGTGGTTTACATGTGCTATTTTAAGTTGCAAAGCAATGACAAGAAAAATTGCAATGGAAATCGTGAAATCGTTGCTAGTGTAAACGGCCTTAAAAGTTGCTGTGGATCAGTAAGATTTTATGCAGAAAAGTCTACCACCATATAATTGTAGTGGTAGCTTCTATGATTTTGTTATTTTTTTACCCTTCACCTCTTTTACTTCGAAATAAATTACAAATTGAAATAAATAGTGATTTCTAGTAATTTGATCCTGTTTATTCTTAAGGCTGCTCTACGGCCAACTCATGACCATGCAGGGTGCACAACACTACGGCGGTACTATGCTCAGCTTTACTCTCTACAGTCAAGATTTCCAATGGCAGAAGGTGGAGCTGTTAATGTTCAGTTCACATGGTGAGTTTATATATAACCCTTGGTTCAGGGTTGCCTCTAATGGCCAACAGACAACAAAATGAACTTGAGTCACATCTGCTAGCTACTCTTTTCAAAGCAAATATAGTTTATTTAAGTTCCATTACTGTGCTCCCTATTCAATAACCAGCTATTTTTAGAACTTTGCTGTCTATTTTAAAAGTTATGGACAACCATGTGGTTCATCCAAATCCTCCAGAGATGAAGGAAATAGCTATCAGTAACAGTACTATTAGTTATCAATAATCTAAAGTAATATACAATGTATGACTATATATTAGTGTTCCATACAACTTTTCAATATCTAGAGATCAGATATTAAATAATTTTGACAACATGTAATGTCATGGTAACTAGCCCAAATACAAATACCAACTTTGCTTCCAGGACATTGCAAAATTTGGGTTAGTTTGCAAAAAAGAGTTTTCAATAAAAAAAAATAGCCATAGTCTAAAGTAAGGGATAACAGAAGTACTTTTCCATTTTAAAGGGAATACTTGAATGTTGTCAATACAGTCAAACCCTGCTATTTCAAACTCGGTTAATTCGAATTCCCCACTATTTTGAAGTCAGACCAAATTCCTTTGGCCTCAATTTTTCAGTCATTTACTATTGGCTATTTCGAACTCCCACTATTTCGAAGTATTTTTCTTTTCCCCTGAGAGTTCGAAATAGCGGGGTTCTACTGTAACTAGATTTCAATAAAATGTTGTCAATTGCTTGAGAAACATACACAGGTTTTTTAGTTATCAGATAACACCTCACACCTAAGTTGACACCACTTATCACCCACTGCCTATATTGTAGATGAGTATGCTATTTGGTAATTAAAATGATCAAAAATAAAGATAAAGACAGTTATTTTTGTTACTGACAACAAATAGTTTTTGATATATTTTTTATGCATTTGTGGAGGCACTTACTAAATTAAAGTCAGTTTGAAAATAAAACTAAAAAATATTTTCACACAGTAGAAGCAGTTGATGGTAATATGTTGTGCATTCCTGTTACAGTAGAACCAGTTCTGAGAATAGCTTCTCAAGCATCCCAGTAGAGACACTAAAATTTTCTCAAGATGATGAAAATAAGTTCAAAATTTATAAATTTATAGTAGTTCATTTCTTTTCTGTCAACATTTACTGAGTAGCTTGAATAATAATTGGTTCAGGAAAAACAATGGTGGAAATAATAAAATAAATATTAATATTGTACATTACAAATAGTAATACTATGGTAATAACTAACTACATGTACTGTACATGAAAGAATTATTTTTTCATTTCTGATGACTGATGTGTCCTATTGATTTAAATATTGTTTTCATATTACCACAGACTACATAATTTATATAGTATGCAATGTAATATTAATACCAGTATTAATCATTTTCATCTTAGTTTGTAAATGTAGTATACATTGTGTAGATGCAAGGATCCAGGATACCTGCTGATGAGCTATGGGTTTATCTACATAATTACATTATCTGTTATTTGACTTATAAGTAATTATCATACAGTAGTCTAGGTAGTCTGAGCTGGCTCATTTGCCACACTTGCAGCTTACTTGGCTCGCCAAGTGAACTTGTTTTTTCACCTCTTGTCTCTTCACTTCTCCACCCTCAACAAAAAGGGAGTTAGCCCATGGGCCAATATCCTACATGTCATGTACAACTGTGTGTTTCATAATTTATTTTGTACCAGGACCGACCTGTACTCTGAGGAACCAATCACTCTCTGTGACAGCAGGTTTGAACAGGCAGCAGTTTTACATAATCTAGGTAAGGTTGAAAACTTGCCAATTTAGAGAATTTACAGGTATTTACTAAGTACTGTGTTATTTTGCCATCTATAAGTCGAAGTTTTAATGCATGAAATTTACCCCAAGAATTTGACTTCAACTTATACATGTACTCATATCAAAAACAAAAATATTTTCCTAAAACAAGAAAATCCCCAAAAGACTGTAATTTCCAGACTATTACCCACACCGTAGATTACCCGCACCCATGCATTTTTATCAATTACCTTCACATCATACAAAATACAATTTAACAGGTGATGAAACTTCAAAAAATTCGCTAAATCAATGCTTGGAACAATGTGGATCATAGGTGCACATAAACTGAACTTTAAAGCTTAAAGAGCCCAGAAAAATTACAAGTGTAAAACCTGATACTGGTAGTAAATATTTAATCTTGTGAACCAGAATTGTTTTATTTTTGTTCTGAATGCAAGCGAATGTAAACAGAAAACATTGGTGACCCAGAGGTCAAGCCTAGAGACATTGAATCTAGACATTCTACAGAATGTCCTTTTTAGGAAAATTAATTGAAATTAATGTGAAATGTACAGTGCATGACTATACTTAAAAAATTGATTGGGCAGATACAGTACAAGTAAATGTATTTAACACGTGAATTGCAGTTACTTGTTTACAAGATTTTAGCACTCTTTAAATAAACACGATGTTAAAATTTAAGTATAAAGAAAATGATCTACATTTATATTTTTAATGTTGTGTTTGAGCAGCTTAAATGTGAATACCCAGTGTTACTCATAATATTTGAATGTTGAGAGTTTTGCTTCAAGAAAAACTCAGTTTGAAGCCGCAACCCCCAGTTCGAAACGACGTTGTTGTCAGCAATCTCTAATTTTCTGAAAAAAGTGGTGCAGCTTAAAAGTGAATTTCAACGGACGAATTTCAACTCTTGTTTGGTGAGAGTGATGATGAAGAATTTGAAGGTTTCTAAATAATGTATCGACTGTTTCTTCAACTTATAAACAAACATCTCCTTTAGGAGCCACCAAATGTTATGAAAGAAAGGGCCTTAGTTATTACTTCTTTTATCGCAAAAATGAACAAAAAATCTGACACACTTCTTTATTTGCCATTTTGCCTTAAAATTGTAACATAAACACTAGCATTTAAAAACTAGGGTTTGACTTGTACCCAGAAATTTAAAGAATTGGCCATATTTGCCCTCAAAAATAGGCTGCGACTTATACATGTACTCGACTTATACACGGACTCGACTTATACACGGACTCGACTTATACACGGACTTGACTTATACACAGCAAAATACAGTAGTAGATATAACATATGTGACAAAGCTTTTATCCCTAGTACTATTTTCAGAAATTATTTTGGAAAAAGCTGACATGCATGTGATATGTATACATGTATAGACTCTAGTCAGGGATTATGTACTTCTAATATAAATGTTTGGAGTTATAAAGATTATAATTAAGTTTAGTTTTACTAAGCTTCCTGCTCTGTCAACTGTTGATCTTTCCTTCCCAAGTTTCAGAAAATGTTGTAAGAAACAAATTCTCATCAGTTTTGAAAATCTCAGTGAACTTGGTCATTCTAAATTTTAGAGTTTATATTTATTGTTTTGAAGGGGACCAGATTCGAAATGAGTAGTTAACTTTGTTTAAATATATCCTCTCTCTAAATAAAGTGTGAATTATTATAATTATAATTATTTATTATAATTATTAAAAATGTCTGATACATGTATATATTATTGTATCCAGAATGAAGATAAAAAAATAGTGCATACTTTGAGGGGGGGAGGGGGTGAGGGGGGCAAGGGGGCTGACTAAACCATTGTCTCAAGTTAAGAGGTATAATGAATTTTTCTGTTCAGTTAAAAATGTGTACAATACACCATAAGTAATGAATGTGTACAATACACCATAAGTAATGAATGTGTATAATACACCATAAGTAATGATGTTTCATCTGAAACATAATTTTAAGAACCTTGCTTTTAACACCTCTCACATATACATCACATTTAAATTTGTAGAACTGCCCTGAATAAAATTCTCAGTTTAGTAAGTCAGCTCAGTGTTTGGCTAATTTCAAATCATGTTCTGTTTTTTGTTGGAATAAAATTCTGTTTTGCAGAGAAATCCTGGGGTATGCTTAAAAGTTCTACATGTAGAACATTAAGAGACTCTTGTCAAGACTAGTTTTGAAATTATGTTTCTCTTATGTCAACAGGGGCTCTCCACTCAGTGCTGGGAACTACTGAGGACAGAGTTAGTGAAGAGGTACTTTAATTTCTGATCTTCTTTAATATTAGATTGGAATATGTACAGTATGTGGATACCCTCTAACTAGTACATGTACTATCTCAAATTGTTTCGGGAATCATAACATCCTAGTTATAAAGTACTTTAATAGCCCTTACATGTATATGCATGTGCAGACCTGATGACAGTGTATACAAGTCACATATTTTCATGTAACTTAATATATTTTTTGGTAACTTGCAATCACCTCAACTTTTGACTGAGAACTGAATTAATGTTCTTTTCAGTTGTTAAAGATTGACTTTTCTTAAATATTAACAACAAAAACAACAATAATAATAATTACTATTATTTATAGTAATATAATGGTCATAACAGAAATTAATATAGTGATGATGATGATAACAATTGTTAATTAACAATAAGTTATTTCCTGAAATGAAGGTGAGTATCTATGCACTAGGCACTAACTGTTCTAGTTTATACCAATTGAAACCAGTATACTAAATAAAAACTGAAAATTTCTATTTTGCAAAGAAAGAAAAGAGGGAAAATTATCTTTAACTCGAGGTACATACTCCCTCTTGCATGTGGAATTATACATGTACGCTCAGTAAACTTGCCTCCATCAACAGTTTTCCATTGTGTTTAAGCTGTAGCTTGAAGCAAGCAAATATTCATTTGATAAAATGGATATAGAATCATGTACTTGTACATGCATATTGGCAGCATAACCATTACAGATCAAGAAAGAAAATCCAAACTGCCCTAAACAGGAATTGAACCCATGACACTATGTGCTGAGTTCTTAAAAATTTATGTATTCATTATAAATTGGTTGTTGCTTAAATTGTTTTGATAAACAAATACAAACTCGAGTTTTATTAAGTAAATCTGTGGCATCTTATCTTTTTCATGATATTTAAAGTTTCAAACTTAACATGTTTTGTAAAACCGAACAGTTCATGTTACATGTACATGTAAGTGGGGACACAAGCTATGAATTCAAAATAATAAAACTCAGTTCTATTTCCTTATCAGGGAATGAAAGTGGCATGCACACATTTTCAAGCAGCTGCTGGGATTTTCCAGCACCTCAAGGTGAGGATTTTGGCAGATTACATGATTCTAGTTTCAATAAATATTTTATAATTTTTTTAACCCCAGCTGTTTTTCATTCAGTGTAAATACCAAGTCAATCACAGGAACACAAAATACTTTATAAGTTGGATAAATCAAAACTGTCTTAAATGTTTTTTTTTTCATTTACTGTAGTGAATAACAGTTTAAATGTTATTTGTGTGGATATAAATACAGCCAGCATTCATATAAGGCCCCATTTGTGCACTGATCATACATTTTCAAAACCACACAACAACACTGAATCATTTAGACAACAATAGTTGCTTGCAGTTAGTTTATAAACAGAGTGAAACTTTCTGGAAACAATCAAGACTTTTTCTGCTGCCATATTGAAAACTGTTGCCAGGCTAGCAGGTCATTAGTACTGTGGGTGTTGTATTGACGAGGTGTCGATTTGGATTGGGGATGACATTTGACGTAATGATATTGCACTCTTATTTTGGAAAGGTTCCATTTTGAACTGTCCACACCAAAGCAATGCACTGCCTTTCTCTTTTCAGTGATAATCATTTTTGTTTGTTTTCCATCCAGGTCAAAAATTCAGTTCTGTTGTGTTTTCAAACAAAACTGAATTCTGTAGCGCAAATGGGACCTAAGTCTTATTGTTATTATTTTTATTATTAATATTATTATTATTATTAATACTATAATTATTATTACTATTATTAATATGATTATTATTGACATACTTACAAAGTAACCCAATTCTAAAATTTTAATGTTTTAGCTTTTAATTGAAAGTTGTACTTTCTAGATATTTATGTTTCTAACAATCTATTTTGTTGAACAGGAAAACTTTGCCACAGATGCTTTCTTTGACATGGCTGGAAGTCTTCTCAAGCTGTTTGTGGATGTTATGCTAGTGAGTGAAAATTTAAAATAACTCACAAACAAGGAACAGTGTTTTAGAATGAATAACTTGAGCAAAATTTTCAAAACTGGAAATCAATTAATTTTTAATGTTATTATAATTATAACAGCTATAATTGTTATTATTATAATTTTATTATTATATTATATGTT
>JANSTQ010034456.1:0-15818 GCA_026167885.1 Bergia puertoricense | reverse complement strand
GTTCATTCTGAGCCGGTGATTCCACATTATATCACGTCTCTCTCCCGAAGCTAAAATGTTAACTGTATAGCGATACAGTTTTGAAGGATCAAGATATCTTACACTGTTAAGAAGAAGGTTATCCGGGAGTACTCCCTTTCATGAGCTATATAGGTGTGCGGGTAGGGTTTTCGAGCCGTTTTAGACTGAAAGTTTGGTATCATTTTAGAAATGTGGCGTATGAGAGACATTTTGAGCCACTGAAAACGGGTATCAATTTTATCGTCTTGTCTAGAATTCGGTTGGGAATTCCGCACAATTTGGTCTGAAAACGGGTCAGGGCTTTACGAAGCTAGCTGCTTACTCATACAAAAATAACTGGGGAGTACCCCCTCGGGGGATTGTTGCTATTGTCTCGTTTAAATGTTTTCAGTTTGTTTCTAGAAAGAGTCATACAGTGAGAGATAGATATGCTCCCAGCACAGTTTTTAAGGTCAAATATGATAAGTTTGTTAACGTTATCCTATGGAGACAAGATTTTGACTATGGTCTAGATGTTTTAACTTGCTTAAAGAAAGATACTTCCCATCACTAAATTTATAAGTCAAATTGTGGAAAAATTTTGGGACTGCAACTACTTATTTTCAAAGCTGGGTTTCCAAGTAGATAGTAATACAGTTGCTGTATTAGTTAATAAAGATGGCTTTACCACGAAGCAAATACGAGTAACTAAGGCTGGTGTATCAAAACACATCAAAGTTTTACTGGGATAATTAGTGTTTCTGTCTGGCGTTCGTATAAAATTATGGTTATATACCCAATGACAAATAAACTGAGTTTCAAATTACGAATTGACTTGATTGCGATAACTATATTTATTAAATCTATCTTTTAAAAGGAAGCTTATGTTAGCGCGCCAAATTTAAGTTATAAAAAGAACTTGCCACTGTTTTTTCTGTTAAAAACAGGGCAGGGTATTTACTGCTGGATAGAGAACGGAAAAGCTACTCTGGGCGTGTTCGGTGTTCCTGTGGCCCTCATTTTGCTTTTCAATATCACCGCTCTGACAAGGACAATTCTGGCCATTCGTAAAACACAAAAGGTATTGTATCAATCTTGCCCCTCTTATGTTTTTAAAATTATCTTTCTAAGAACATGTTTCTTTATTGTGTAAGACTCGTATATTATTTAAATGCGTTTTGGGAAAAAAGGAGAAAAACTGTGATACACCAGAAAGCTCAAACCAGGCCGAGTCTTCGGGCGCTACCTTCCCTGAAAGAAAATCAACTTCCCAGAAGGCGTCACGAGATCAATAAGAAGCGCTGTTAGTTGTTCGCTTCATCAGTTTAAGAAACGAATTCATAAGAAACAATAAAACCGACAACTACTGGAAAATGTTATCAACAAAGTAGATGCTTACTTGCTCATTTGAAACTCTTTCTGATTCATAGTTTATAAAGTTTCATTGTATTAAGACCCAAATTAAAAGACGAGTAATTTTAAGATCTTTGTGTGCGCAAAATTTTCTGGGATGGTGCCATGAGATTAATTATATCAGGTGTTCCCAAGGTGTTCCTCGGGATGGTGCCAAAGGGTCATCAAAAGTAAGGAATTCTTTGTGCGCTACTGCCGATCACCTGGGAAACACAAACGAAATGCATTTATAAGAATCTGATGTTTTTCAAATACATTTTACGTGTGCAAACAAGTAATTTCACAGGTAGTCTTAGAGAATTATGTGTTTAATTATTAAATATAATCTCAAACAGCAGAAAGAAAATCCAGTAGTACAATATCTATGTTAGGGGATTATAATGAAGAAAAGTGATTTTAATTGAATAAGAAATTTTACTCTGGTCGATGAATGTAACTAAAGTTGATTTTTCAAAGTGTATCACAATTTAGAGAAATTAGGTGTGGAGAGTCTTCATCTGAGCTAGAAATCAGTTGAATGAGCTAAATGCTATACAAAATAAATCAACTCATCAAATCGTTCTTCCCTCTTGAAGGCTTAATTATTGAAAGGCCCCTAACCCCTACTTTTTTTTCAACGGATGAACATTTTGAAAAAAGTTCATAAATGCATATAAGTACGTTGACAAAAACGGACAAATTAATAACTTGCAATCTTCTCACAAAACCAAAAAAGCCAAAAGTAGAGTTTGAGTTTAGTGTTGGCTGTGGCTGTGGTATGTTTAAATAAAGTGATGAACTATTTTTATAGACAATGATTCATTGTAGTTAATTCAAAATATGAAACATTTCTTCCTACTTTTTCCGAGCAATATTCTAAAACCATTCTGTGGCAAAACTTCGACGAGGCTTAACATAGCAACTGCAGAGATTCTTGCTCATAGGCTTCTCCGGATTATGAGGCCACCGGTTTTAAGCTGCCTTCGAATTTTGCCACTCTTAATTATATTTATTTTATTAGTGGAATTACAGTAAAATGTTCCAGATGTTTCTGACATTTTAATTCACCTAATATGACCAATTGCCCAAATGAAGTTATCTTGTGACGTTAAATTCTTATAATAAAGCCAAATAAATAAATCGATGGCTTGATAGTTGTGGTATGTTTAGTTAGAGAGCATTTTTGCTTACTTTGAGACGTTTTATCGTTGAAGATTTAAGCCTCGATTATAGTCTCATCCACAAGCTTTTATGAACATAAATAAAATCAGTGTTTAAGAGTCGAAGTTTATCTTCTACGTTCCTAGGACACTCAGAGAGTGGCAAACCAATCTGCACAAAGGAGCCAGGCAGTTCTGTACCTGAAGTTGTTGTCGGTGATGGGTGTTCCCTGGGTACTAGGGTTTGCCTCCATCCCCAAGGAGACGGCATTCTTACAGTACCCGTATGTATTACTCAACAGCCTCCAAGGTAATGTAGCTTGTTGATGCGTATAGCGAAATGACAAGAAAATAGAAAAAGCATTGTTCTAGATAATTGAGGGAAATGACATGTATTGTTAAAACTAAAATTATGCGACTTGTCGAGAATAAGAATTACAGTTGACCCCCGATAACTCGAACCTTCAAGGAAATGGGAACAGGTTCGAGTTATCGAGGGTAAAATTATAAAGAAAATGGACCGAAGGGAAAACAAAATTACTTCGAGTTGGTGCGAGTTCTAGGTACCGCGTGTTTAAGTTAACGGGAGTCAGACAACAAACATAAAATGAGAAATTATTCATTGTCAGATTTTGATAGATTATGGTCTCTAAATTTGTTTTGTAAATTTATCTAAGAAAATGTCACTGTTTATTAAGAGATAGATATTGTATTAGTCCTTTGGATAAGCCTGTACCATTAACCAATCTATGATTAATTGTTCTCTTAGCATTTATACATAGGTGACCTTCTTTCGCCACACCGCCCTTGGACAGGGTCGTTAAGCCGTTGGTCCCCCAGATGGATGAAGAGCTACTCTGTGGAAATACCGTCTGGGTAACACCATTATTATTATTGTTATTATTATTGTTATTAATTAAATACTCTTTTGGTTCAAGGTTTCTTCATCTGTGTTACATTTGCTTTCAACAAACGTGTATTGACCCTCTGGAAAAATTCAATGAATATTGGTCGAGTTGATACCAACCTCGGACAGGATGAGAAGAGAGGAAACAAGGGGCTCAAACACAATAAAGTATGCAGTTATTCAAGAACCAAAGATACAAGACTGTAAACAAGAAGGACTGAAACTTGAAATTATAAAAATTTGTTATTATTATTATTATTATTTGTGTTAATATTATTATTATTACTGTTATTATTATTATTATTATTGTTGTTGTTTTTAAATATCACCTTTTAGCATTCACACTTTGTATAATGTGCCATATTTTTTTGACTTTCTGAGCGAAAGAGTCAGACCCTTTCGTAGCAATGTCGCAAGTAAATAAATAGATAGATAAATAGGTAATTAAAGCGTTAGAGATTGTGACTGTATTTCACTAGTGACAGAGATGGGATTGAAATAGCAATCCTTCCATCTCTGTTCTAGAGCGTTGATGTACAGGTAACCTTAACTTCGATCTGTTCCTTGGTAAATCGTTTTAATGTGGAATATACACGTATTTAGATTTGTACTTGTTCAGTACAACTTGTACAGTATTTGGAAAGAAAATAACAGTAACTAGTTTATCATTTAGGTATTATTATTATTTTATGTCATATTACATACACGCGAGTGACAAAGATTTGAAGTTTGTTATATGTTTATTATTGATGTAAGTTGGTTGAAATATAACATATTCAATTTGTTTTACCATCAAATCGCCGATAATTTCAACTAAAACAATTAGAAGAACACCCGCTATTGTTTTCTATGAGTGATAGTCAACTCGATTTCGCCTCGTTGTCTATGTACTCATAAAAAGCGCCACCTCGTGTGCTAATTGCCAATCACAACATTTTTAATCTGTATATACAATAAAAGAACATAAAAAACTGTTCAAACCAATCATATCACTGGTTACATTTCTTGCCAATTCTTTGTCATAGCAACCAAATGGCACTATATTCAGCAAGTGGGGAAGATTGTCATAGTAACAGTGGTGCAAACCAAGCTTGAAGAAAATTGTGTGTTAACAATAATATCGGACGAATCCAAGCTATTGCTTCATGTCCTAAGTAGAAAAGATTACTATTAGGCTGCCACGTATGATCAGTTTGATTATGCCAGTTCTAGTTTAAAGCTTCCCACAGCTTTTCTCTTATGGTTATTCTTTTTGCTGGAAATAATGTTTAAGGTTTAGTGATGCCCTTGTGACAGGCAAAACTTGGAGTCATTTTATAATTTATATATACATAAATACTTGTGTAGGTACTGATTTCAAAACCGAGGCTTTCTCGATTTTTTTGCGTTATGATGAGTATAACGTCTTGCGTTTATGAAAAACAAAATCTACATACGATCGTGTGTGAATATGTATCAAAGCATGTGATTGTTATCTAAAGGGTATCGAAATAAACAACATATTAGTCATTTAGCGTAGAAAAACAGTTTTTATTTAATAGAAAAATGACGAGTAAGGTCAGGGAAACAAATTAAAAAAACCTGCATAGGCTAAATTGAACAACAGAGTCTTGCTGTTATAGTAAGAAAAGGCTTTGTTAGTCGCATGTAGTAATGTTGTTTTTTCCTGCATAAAAGCATCAATAAACAGTGCAATTGGACTAAGTTGAGAATTTAATTAGTTAATATGACCTTGCTAATGTCACGCCTCATGTGGTTAACTTTATTAGTTGCTCCTCAAACTCGTCACATCGTAAGTTGAGCTTTGTTTTCTTTACCAATGCTGGTGGGCGAGGGAGATGTTACCTCTCACAGTGTTCGGTCCGTTCCTTTGAAACTAAATGTTGATTAAGATGTCCTTTAATTAATAGATAACACGTTAAGCAAGCTGTGCTGGTAAAAGAATGACTATTTACGAATTACTATTTAAGTCCTTGACAGCAAAAACAAGTTCATTTGATGCACGATCCTCTGCGTACCATTATAAAAAGAAAGTCCTGCTGCAACAGTCAGAGCACAGACTCTAACAAAAGTTCTAAATTTGTTTCAATTGGTAAGTAGCGAGTTTCAAGTATTTCTTCGAATTGAGGTAATCACTGTTTCTGGTGGTCAATGTTTTTCACCTTCGGTTGTTTTTATGTGTTATCTTTGAAATTACTTTCCTTAAACTGACAACTATTTGTTGGCCATTTTACTTCTACTTGTGTTTCTAGCCATGTTGATAAAGTGCTTAAAAATTGGTAGACTGACTTAACTTCACAATGAAGGAAGTTGTAGCTTGCGAAAAATAGCTTTCATTACACACTTTGGAGTCGCTAAGCACTAATTTTATACGGTTCAGGGCAGCTAATCAAACTTTAACAATACTGATTAATGGAGCTATCATTTTGAGATATAACTTTAAAACTATCGGTTGTAGTTTAGTTAGAACCAAACAGGAGTTAAAATACAATGTTTCTAATCAAGAGAAATAACTGTACCTATAAACTAGAATACATCGAGTTTTATTGCAAGAAATGCGCAGTTGTTTCTCAATTCATCAATTACATGCTTTCGGTTTTTCTAAGGATTTATATTTAGTGAACGACTCAAGTTCAATCGACACAAAAGCTTTCTTGATAGAAACGAACTTGTTTGAGTCGTTATCATTCTGCGTAAACATCCTGCAAAAATTTGCTTTCAGCTGAATTGGTTTAGGCGCTGGACATTCAAACGACTAAACTGAAGTATATGAATAATTGCCTTTCACACGTGGCCGCTCTTTTCACAAGACAGGTTTATGAACCATTCAGTTTTGAACCAAGCAAAACAGTAAAACTGGCAAAATTCATATCCTTATTTAACTTTGAGTTTTTCATTTTCTAGAACATGTCAACACAATCTCCTGAATTATCCAAAAACTGACAATTCGGCCTTGAAACTATTTTCTTTGCAATATCCCCGGTATTTTAATGTTACTGAATAGTATTGCTTCTCATAAATCGTGGGTATTTACTGCTGAGTTCTTGGGATGGAAGATGACAATGAGCTGACATTCAAAATTCACGCTGTCGACTTTCTGTAGCCAAACCAACGAGAGCTCTAGCGGTAAACAAACAGATGCATATTTGTATTTTGTTTGATATTGAAGATCATGAAGATGACAATGGGCTGACAATATTTTAATATGAATTCAAAATTTACGCTGTTTTCTTTCTGTAACTCCAGCGGCAAACCAACGGCCGAAAGATAGTTGTGTCTTGTACAATGTTTATGTTCCTGAATTTGTCATTGTGGGTTATTTGAAAATACTCCCTTTCCCACATGTCCCCTCTTGTATTCGCCCTCAAAGTATTTTAAAGGTATTAAAACTGCTAACAGGTAGTTACTATGATGTATCGTTGCTAATGCATGTTTGTTTATAAAAATAAAGATATTGCAATCACTTTTTACATGCCAGAAAAGATGAAAGTCCGTCAAAACAGTAAACAAAACATTGCTCGTGTAAAGCCAACTGATTATTTAGAAGAATTTATGCAGCGATGTTGAACTCACTGAAAGGTTCACCGGTTAAATGAAAACACTTATGTTTACTGTTGAGAACCCGAGCTGTTGAAAAGCATGAAATTAATTTGGTTTGGGAAGACGGATTGAATCTTTAAAAGTATAAACTACTTTGCCGGTGAGTATTTTGTCCTACATGCATGTTGAATGACTAAACAAATGCTTGGTTTTACATCTGTAAGATCTTTTTTGTAAGATAATTGTGATTAAAAAGGCTTACATTTAACCTTAAAAACTTGATAAGAAAATTCCTCGGGCTAAAATTAAATTACAAAGTTTAGTTATATCTTATATTAAAAGAGCAGTGTCAAGAGAGATGTGCAATTTTGCTTTGTTTCTCTAGCTTCTCAAGTATCCACAACTCGATACTCGCACAGCTAAAGCATGAACCATTTCTTTTAGAACACTTTATTCAGTAAGCAAAAAACCAGTTCTTTCCGAACAACTGATCATAGACCTGGCTGTTTCGTAGTTCATTTCCTTTAGCAAAGTTAGGAGCTCTTCCTTGGTTTACTTGCGTACATTAGGATATAAACACACGGGCATGCGTCTGCGGAGTTACTGATTCACGCTAGCGCTATACAAAAAGCGAACAAAACATTACCAGCAATGTTCTAGTATACTGTAGAGGCTTCCATTGGTCTTACAGAGCATTGCATATTAGGTTTATGAAAGCGAGAAAGTCAGTGAGTTGGATCACAGTTGGAAACAACTTTTAAACAGAACACATTCTGATTCCAAATACGATAAATTAGCATCTCCAAAATGGACATCCTTCGAAACCATGTAGTACGTTCAGCTTTATCCCACAAATGAATGTTTTATCAGTAAGGGAAAGAAGATAGTATTCCCTTTGAGTACAGAACAAGGAGGTTAAAGAAGTCCACTCAGTTTTAAATAACGTGTAAATACAAAATTAATTTCTCTCTAAATTTAAAAGCACTTTTAAAAGCTGGACAAATATTGATTTTGGAGAACTGATGTTGAGTAGTGACTCTAGAAGTCAGCTGTCATGAGAATTAGTTTTGATTGTAAGAATGTTGGATGTTTTTTTGTATAAACAAGATAATCTTGTTTACACTAAAGTAAGTTCCTTGACAAAATGACGATCTGCACTTCACGAGTTTCGCATATAAGCCTATCGTGATATTTCCAAGAACTAGAAAAAGTATTTAAAGAGATAAAGTTGAAAAGGTGTGTTGTTTTCTCATAAACCATACTGTTAGAACAAGTTAATTATCTGTCGTCCTCAAGACGACAAAACGTGGTATGTAACACGCAAAGGTGCTACCGTTTATGGACCTTTGTTTGGCACTCATTCAGAATTTATATACCACTGAGTTGTCAGCTAAGTCAATATAGAAACTTAATATTAAACCTTGTAAGGTTCGAGAATGGCTGAGGAAAAATGCAAAACTAATTATAAGTTACATTTTGAATAAACTATTTTATTTTTACAATCTGTTAGTGTGAAACACTAGTTGTTTGTGTTCTATTATTGATAAAATAAAACTTTCTCTTTCCCGACTTTTTCGTGAGGCGGAATACAATTTTTTATATCAAATAAAGAGCTTATTCAACCTCACGAACACAAAATCTATTTCATATTATATACCTACTGTAGGTAAGTAAGTAAGAACGGCAGCACATAATGATCAATCACACAATTTGGAGACAGCTCGACGCCTGAAAAAGTATCAGTTCCATGAATTCAATAGTTTGGGAGTTATTTACACGACACGTAGTTACTTCAAGCGTAAAACCTCTGGCGGGAGGAGTTCTTTTGATTGATGAAACGCATTTCGAGGATTTAACAATTAACTAACTTGTTTGTCGAGGGATCGATCTCTCAACAAACAAGTTAATTGTTAAATCGCCAACCTGTTCCTAATGGGAACATCTTGAGTAACAATTTCAAATATCCTAATGTGAACAGTTATCATTTCTTACAGCCTTTTATTCTTTTTAAAATATGCTTTGTATATATATTTTTCCTACGTCAATTACATAATGCAACGGTAATACATCATCCTGCTGAAGATATATTTCACAAAATTATCGAATATTTTAATAAGCAACATTTTCACTTCATTTAAGTACCAAAACTTTAGTATGTTGACTTGTTTGGAAAATCTGAAAAACAACATTAGTAAAAAAGGCAAATGTGCTCGAAATGATCTTTTTCAAAATTTTCCAATGAAAATAAACATTGCGGTTTATTATTTTCATCCAATCTGTTATTTAAGAATTAAAAGTATATTAATTTTTTCCAATTGCCTGCAGAAAAATACACGTTAAGTCCAGGTGAAGGTTGTCACGATGATAACTGTAGTCGAAACATGTAAATGCGAATTCAGTTTCTTAAAAAGGGCGGACAGAACACAAGGGCTGTTTAATACTGTATACTACAAGAAAACGAATACTTGACTTGTCTTTATTTTAATAAATTGACCTTCAGATAACAAGGAATGTGTATTTGCTACAAATTTTCATGTAGATAATGAAAATTAAGCCGTTATAAGTAATCAGTCAAGACTTCCTGTAATAAATTGGTGTTAAAACAGAAAGAAAATCTGATATCGGTTATAAATGCTAAAACTGCCATCAGTTCTGCTTTATTTGACTACTGATGCTCTTTTATAGTCAGATTAAATCATTTTATTGTGTTTATTATATATTGCCAGGCGACAAACCCTTTCAGCAAACACAAAGAAATTTATAGCATATTCATTGCTGAAAACGTCCATTGGTGTTGTTAATAACAGTTTCTTTACAACTTTGGTCATTGCTGTTTGTTGTTTTCTAAATATCCCGCGGGGCAGTATACTAGTTATTCTGCAGTCGAACCAACCAATACTTAATTATCTTCAAAACTAATCTGTTTTATGTTGTTACACAATCCAATCAAAGAATTGAGCCCTTGCTGTTTATCTCTCAGGGCATAGAACATTAAACGTATTGCAGCTTCCTGTCCAACAAAGGGAATTGTTTTCGAACTACCTTATTGCGGAAGTATTGGAGTAAAACAATCGCAATCAACAGAGTTTCTCGTATGAAATGGTTCTAAAATTTTAATAAATATTAGTAAATTAAAATAACTACAAAAGAAACTCAAAACAGTCCAATAGTCCAGCTGCGTTTCAATCTAGCGTTTCCAAAAGCACAGTAGATCATCAAACTCCATTTTCAAGAGCGAACACTAATTGTCTTTAAGACGGGAAAGGATCAAGAAAAGCAAAAACTCCGCACCGTCATGAGCAGTGGAGGTAATTTCGTTATTTGAGTAGAATTCTAAAGCATTCGTGAAGCAAAAAAATAACTCAGTCGCAGTGTAAGCTAATCGAGAGTTGATAAGGTGAAAACCATCCAGTCTCGCTATTTACTGGTTTAATCGAAATATTTAACATATGAAGAGGAAAGAAGATTCAAAAATTTTTGATAAATGGAAATAATTTCAACTTGGTAGAGCAAAAAGATGTTTTCAACGTTTCAGTGAGCCCGGGATTGGCTTCGAAATAGTTTTTTTAACCTTAAAAGAAATTAGAGTTCATAAGAGCTACGAGTTGGTTGTTGTTCAGTGATGAAGCACCTTTCTGATGTTGTCAAGATAAGACTCTATTGTACTGATTTTCAGCATTGCATCGATAAAGTACTTTTTTGATATTAGAACGTCAATTTTTATACTGAGGCTGCGTATCCTTTAAGGCCGGCACCCACTCGTGGAAACGACTGAGCTCTCAGCCTCTTGAAGCCCTTTTCTTGGCCGTTTCCACGCGTGTGCGGTGAAAACTGATACCAAACGTGTCAGATAATTTTGTCACAGCTTTGCGAGGCAAATTCTCACATAAACTATCACCGCACACGCGAGGAAACAGCTGAACATACGGCCTCAGCCATTTCCTCAAGTGCGCGCCGGCCTTAATTAAGGGAAGCGTGGCGCAGTGGGTTGGCGCTTGGATTCGGAGTCCCGCGTTCAAGCACCGCGTCTCCACTCGGATATGAGTTTGCACACGGTGATCCCGAGTTCAAACCCAATCGAACTCTTGTCACACTTTTATATAGGAAACTGGAGTGCCTCCGGTTAGAGATTGAATCAGATACTGGAAAAACGTTTTTGCTTGAATGGACGTTTCGACCGCAACCTGCGATCTTCATCAGGGAAGAAAGTTAGTCATGTGACAGCCGATTGTCACGTGACAGGCGGCGAGGCAGCCCACGCAGCACACGATCCCAATCACGTGACAATCAGCTGTATTTGTAGCCACAAGTGTTCTGAAAATCGTTTTGAAAAATTTTTCATTTATTGTGAAGTTTTTTAATTACTGTATTGTGGATTGGAATGGGTCCATCTTCGTAAAAGTTCTTCCCAACATCTAACTCGATCTTCTTGTCCATATGTACCAAAATGAACTGCTCCGGCAGCAAGAAATGAGCTAGTTGTATCTAGATGAGCGAGTTCGCATGTTTGCCATGTTCTCCCGCAATATTGTAATAAAAGATTCTTTCCATTTTAAAATATATAGAAAATAAACTCTGCTAGCTTTGTTTAAACCTGGTAAAACTTTTTCCATGCTCTTAATTTTTTCGTAATTCAGCTCCAATGTTATTATATATTTTTTAATCAAAAGGAGTTTTCATCGCAATCGCTTGCCAAGGAAAATAGACAGGAATAAACCAAACAGATTGTCTTATCTCTTTTCTCCGATACACACTCGTGAAAAATAATTAAATTTTGTTCACAGTTTATAAACACTCAAATAATTATCTCCGTCAGCTCGTTGTAGTCTGTACTAACGAGATCGGAGTTGATTTAAGGTATACCGTAGCTCAAAATGCAAATGCTTATTAAAAGAGCTCATTAGAGTTAGCATAAAATTTTTTTAGTTTTGTGCCGAAATCGGCAGCAAACGTGTTTATGTTCTGTATTTAAGTTTTCAGATTGAGTTCTGAGGTGGCTTAAGGGGGTCTTATACAACTGGAACAAAAATCTTTAAAATCCATTTTTTTGAGAATAGGTCATTTTCGTGTAACACTTTGTGACATGTGCAGACAAACAAGACGGTGCAATTGGATTTTGGTTACCATGACAACAGGATTGGCCAGATTTTCTGCCATTTAACTACCCATTTTGCAAACCTAATTTATCACATATAGTAAGTCTCAAATAATCCTAACATGGCTTAGATTATTTTCAGGGATCAGGAGTATCTGCTAAACCTCAGAGCCTACATTTAGTTTGCTTTCCTGATTTTTAGTGAATTTTTTAAAATTAAAATTGCAAAAATGTGGTCTCTTAGGGGCAAATTTTAGCCCACAGCTCCCAAAATCTCAACATATTTGGCAGTTTTTAGGTTTAGCACCTAGAGCAAGGTACAAGCATTGCAAAAAAGAAAAACAAAATGAGCCATTAACAAACATAGAGGCTAAATCATGTTTGTAAATGCACCCTTTTTCAAGGTTAAGGAGGCAAAATTACAATGACTCTAACAAATTACAGCTTAAATGCTGAATTTTTGCTTTATATCACAAATGAAAACCATCAAAGTAATCCTTATATCACAGATCATGAAAATATAATCATTCTTTTCCCCTAGAAAAGATTTCAATTCAAGATAAACCTTAACAGGTATCATGTTTCACCAAAAATAACAAGAAAGAAGGAGTCAAAAGTTACCTTCACAACATGTCCAGTAAAATGTTCCTGCTCACAAGTTAGCTCAATACAGCCTCCCAGTACTTTAGAGCATCCCTTCCACTTATTTGGAAGTAAGCATCAGCCATGAGCAGTAGCTATTAATTTCCAAAAGACACCTCACTAAACAAGCTTTTCACACAGACAACCCCAAAGCATGATGGGAAATTTTCAGAATTTTTGACAAGGGGTCTGGCTAGAAATAGTGTTATTTTAAAGACTCACAGCAGCTCTACAATCTCCCAAAAGGTTGATTTGGTTACTTTTAAATTACCTCCAATCTCGAGAGTATGAAGACAGTAGCCTAGCTGCTTGAGTCAGATATTTTTGCTTTTAACCCCACTGCAAATTTACCTGCCTCGAATGAGCCTTTGGGAGACATAATTCGACCAATTGGTGTAAATTTGCAACACAAACTCTCAGTTCTTCGAGAATTTGCAGGAGTAAACCGTCCTCACCCTTAATGATGGACTCTGGTACCAGCAAAAAGGTCAAAAGTTACATAAAAATGGTCATTTTAAGTGTGACCGACACCCAATTCAATTCATTGCTTCCCGCCGAACAAAAAACAGAGCCACGTAACAACTCGTATGCATACTTCATATATGTATGCCAATTGTGGTCCCCAACGTTTTTATTGAAATAGAGAAAAAAAACCCGGCTCTTTCTTTAGCCACCCTTTCCCACAAAATCCTTAAAATAATTTTTTTCTCCCATTTTCAGTTGTACAGGACCACCTTAAACAATTTGAGGGTGAACTGTTGAGGAGATTGAGTTGAGACCACTGTCTCGGGCGTATAATTCGCTTTTGAGACACAAACAGAGATCCGGCCAGATGTTGAGACAGATGTTTTAATAATTTTTTGTCGTAGTTCTCAACAGCAAAATTAATTCAACATTTTAAGCAAGGAACAATTTTCAAGTTAATATTTTATCTTAACTTCATTTTAGTCATTGCACAATACTTAAAGTGTGAACTCAAAAGCGAAAGAACTACCATTGGATAGGTACTAATAAATTCTGATACCTCTAAAGTTAGTATGATTCAGCAACAAAATAAAAAAACAAAACACTTTTGCACAATGACTGAAAATGTGGATACAGCGACAGTTTGAAAGAAAACAGTTGATGAAGAAATGACACACTTTTTGCTTACTAAACATGAACAAATGTCGATATTTTGTTTTATATCTGACAACTGTTTTCAGTAATAATAGACTCCCGGGTTTACCATAAGGTAATTCAAAGCTTTCCTTAGTTTTAATTTTAAATTCATTGTCCTTATATAATAATACCAACAAATAATGGAGTTTGTCATTATCATAAATCAATTGTCAATTAATCCTAAAGAACAGAATAACGGTAGCCCCCCGTCATTCTCACCCTAAACCTACGGTTCACTCTCCCAATCCGAAATGAAAGACATCGCCGAGCACGTTTATTATGTTCAGACATTAAATTTTTACCCGATGAAATACAATGAAAATAACTGAAAACTTAGTACTAATCCTAACTTTCTACGTTTCTCTCTGTCTCAGCGGTTTCCTGCCATGCAATGCAATGTAACGCGTCGCTTTCGCTTTCCCAAATAAGAGCAATCTTTGTGTTTTCACTGTTTTCATCTACATCTCGCCTTAGAATGTGCCCAATCAGCTTCATGCGTAATTTATAGTTCTCGGCAACATTACGAAAATTTGGCTTTCAAATATGGATTAATCTCAGTGTACTTTGACTCAATTTTGTGTTTAGAGGAAAATTTCCGGGTAAAATTATAGAATAGTTTGTCTGCCCTGGTCAAAGTTTGCTGATCTGATTTCGTTTTTCAGGTGAAACTGGGGATAGTAAACAACAATGAACTTCACAAACCTCAGTACAACAGTTCTGCCTGGAAACGCGACTGCAGTTTCCCCGCGGAACGCCAAAGGCTGCACGATACTTCCTGACACAGCTCTTCAGCTGTCCATGAAAACCTTAGCAATCGTGGTGGTGCTACTGATGTCACTAATTGGTAACTTGATGGTCGTTGCTGTTATCAAAAAAAATTACAGACTTCGAACAACCGTCAACTACCTCATTTTAAACATGGCAATATGCGAGCTTTTGGTTCCCACAACCGCGCTTCCCCGTCGCATTGTCCATCTCTACTTTCCTCGCGGACAGATTCTCGTCGATGGAATCGTCGGCTCCCTGTTTTGTAAGCTGCCATACTTCTGCGAGAACCTCTCTGCTGCAGTCTCAATGCAAAGTCTTGTCTTTCTGGCTGTTGAAAGATGTCACGCCGTGGTTTTTCCGTTTAAACTGCCGTTAATAAGTAACAAAGCGCGGATCGTTCTTATACCGTTGACATGGGTTCTCGGCAGTGCAGCCAGTTCTGCTAACTTGTTCACATACAAACTTTGGAAGTTCGGCCCGAACGTTTACTGCGTTTACTCGTGGGAGCCGTCATTCCGAACACTTTCGGCTTTCAAGTACGAGCTGGTGTCTTTCTTCGTAATCTTTATCGCGCTCCCATTTGTCATTACTTCCCTTTGCTACGCTGTTATAATCTACACTTTAAACCGCGAGAAAACCGCAACTCAACTTGCGACGCAGGAGCGGGAACGTCGAGCAAAAGAAAACAGACAGATCACAGTCATGTCCATCCTTGTGCTCACAGTCTTTTTGATTGCGTTTGTTCCAAGCATCACCTATTTGTTCATTTTCACATTTTCATGGAGATTCAACCGTCAGTGTGGTCTGGAGAGTTTCGAATTTACTTCTGATTTCTTAACTTTTACATATCCTGCGGTCAATCCAATCATTTATTACGTTTTCAACCAGAAGTTCCGACGCGGTTTCAAGTCACTGGTTTGCGGGCAGTACAATTGCTTTTGCTGTAGATCTTTGCGAATTTCGTCTGGAGCGCAGTTCGATTTAACCACGAATAATATCGTTGCCACGGCAGTAAGCGTTTCTTAATAGAGAGATTAAGCATCGCGTTCTCATGATAAATGACTTGGCTATCCACCATGACCGCAGATGGAAATTCGTGGACGATACAACCGTGTCCGAAGTCATTGCCAAAGGAGAACAAGGGAATATCCAA
>JANSTQ010034455.1:0-27511 GCA_026167885.1 Bergia puertoricense | reverse complement strand
ATTGTATTTTTTTGTAGTTGTAATTGCATGGAATTACACATTTTTGCACAGAATTACACATTTTTGCACAGAATTACGAAGTAATTGCACTGCTCTTAGCCAATCAGAATCAAGTAATTTTTTCATGTATATGATTAAGGGGAGAAGCTGAGGGGTTAACAAGTCCTCCTTTGAAAGCAATTTACAGATACTTCTTAAGAAAAACCCAATTACATGCAGAAAAATACACATACCTTTTTCCAGTCCCTTCTTTAGAACTGGACATAATAATTTGGGTTACAGCCTTCCTTTTCCCAAATGTTTGGATCCACCCCAGGCCTGCAACCTACACTAGATGTACATGTATAGCTGAACCTGAAACCTTTGGTGAGATCATGCCTTTTAATCTTACTTTCAAAAGAAAAGTACATGTATCCAACTGATAGAAACTAATTAGATTCTGTATTGTTAAAATCAAGTGTGATAAGGTTCTTGATAGTTTAGAATGTGAAAATGTTCTATTTTGATGTTCTACTGTGATGGCAGACAAGGACTGCTTGCGTGATGTTGTACGTGCGAGTGTTTGATTGATTGATTTTGATGTACACAGACTTTCTAACAGAAGCTGATGAGGATGACAGCTTTGTTGAGGAGCCAGACAGCATGTACTTTGGGATGAAGGAGTACTGTGACTCTATCAAGTGGACCCACCAGTTTCCACTCATCAGGCAAGATGATGCTTTTGAGAGAATGGCACTTCGAACTAGCAGGTACAATCTATAATAATTATTATTAGTTATTTTATTATGATGCAACGTGCACTCTGGACCAGTCTTGAAGAATAAAGAATAAGGTCCTTTTTATAAGTTAAAGCATGCTCTCACTATACAGTGTGTTTCCCTTCCTGTCTGTAAGTGATTGGTGACCAAATAAATATATAATAAAGTTAAAAATTAATTGCACACAGAGGTGTGGCAAGTGATGCACCCTGCTGCCTTGATATTGTTAATATTATTGTCATAGACCACAAGTCTACTCGATTTAGGTCTTTTGTATAATATTGATTTACACTATCATATGGTTATGTCATTTATTTCTGTTTCAATTTGTATTTCTACATGTATTGTTTTGCTTATTCTGTGAGTGTCACTTTTTACAGGCTGTACATGTACTAAAAATGGTTGTTCTTCATCTAAAATTCAGAAAACTAAGAAGTAGCAACCGTTTTGACTTTCACACCTACATCTATTTTGAAAACATCTCAAGACCTTGGATCAAGTAATGTGTGCCCATTGTAATTAACTAAATAAATTTGTTTTGAAAGTTCAGTACTGTTATAGTAGTCATCTGTGCCATTAACACAAACTCACTTGGTGTACTTTGTAGTTTGAGCAGTGTACTGTGCAACCCCATACTATGACTATTGCTAACATGTTTGCGACAATGAAGAAATAATGTTTATGATACAAACTTTTGGACAAAATGCTATTCCTCAATCCTTCAAGCAGCAAAAACAGACAGAAGACTTAAATCGTGATCTATTAGTTTCTGGGACAGTTCCAAATTCTATTTGTTGTAAGGTTTCTTATAGGAGTTTTGTTGAATAACAATGAGCAGAGTACGAATCCTTGTTATACACAGTGTATATCTATATACATGTATATTGTACCAAATGAATTTAATTTGTATAAACATGGGTCTTTAACTGAGAAATCTAACCTTGCTTTTATACACAGTGTATATCTATGTACATGTATATTGTACCAAATGAATTTAATTTGTATAAACATGGGTCTTTAACTGAGAAATCCAACCTTGCTTTTACTCTAGGACTGCTGAGGACGTTGATGTAAGTGTGTTACGTTGCTACCTTCTGATTCGTCATTATGCTGCAGCAATCATGTGGACAGCAGGCATCAAACCTGCAGAACCTCACTGCTCTCTCAAGACACTGCAGATCATGCGAGAGATCATGGAATCCCCTGTCAGGAATGCTGATGGTAGTGGTGCAATGTTGGTTATCAGAATTCCCTCTTCTGAACTGGCAACTCTAGCATATGAAACCTTGAAGAATACCAGAGACAGGTACTTAAGCCCGATTACTTTCTTGCACCTACAGTGTATAGCTTGCATGTCAGCTGAAGGCTTTGGCCACATTGACAATAGAAGTCCAAGATATTCTTTATATTTGGCTCATGAAATTCTGCACATGTTTTGGGTCATTCTTCATCATATACCTCAGATCTAACAGATTGTTTAAATGTTTTTGAATTAACCATTTGTCAGAAAACAGGAGTTTTTAGTTTTCTTAAGCACATAGTGATTATGGCCATGTGAGAAGTGAAGGTGGCTCGAGCCCTTCATTTCTGAACATTCCACTTATTACACCTTAAATGTTGCCGTGTGAAACAGCTTAGCTTAGCTAAACTGATTAATTGGCTTAGTCCAAGGTACATGTACATACATGTATGTGTTATGAGTATTGACTATTGTGAACTTCACTTTACTGATTACATGTATTTCTAACATGTTTGCTCATTTCAGACTGGGCTTCCAGTATCGATTTGCAATTGTTCATGACAGTGGTACAGGAGAGTTTGAAGTGGAGGAATATTTCTTGATGAGGTTGAGGATGTGGAGAATGCACAGGGGTCGGTAGTGCATATGTGTCTTTTAACAATTTCCAGGTCAATCCCGGTTTCTAAGGGAGGGTGAGTCATTTCCCAGAAACCGGGATTGATCTCAATTTCCTTTGACTTACCTGTACCTTGACCTACTGAGTGCTTCCAACTTCTTCATCCCTTCTTCCCTCTGTATTATTGTGGTGTACGGTAGTTTTACTTTTCTTTATTACTGAACAATGTGTAAAAGCATTGACAACAGAGCTGATAATTAATTTTGTAATGTTATTTTGGGATATTTACACACCTGTGTATAGGAAACACCATTTTTACAAGACTTCTAGTCCAAAGTTAGGGAGCAGCCCATACATGGGTACAAGGATTTACTGGTTATTGATATCCCTAATGTTTAAATGTAAAATATTTACTGCCCTTAACATACTGTATCTAAAGTTTACCAAATCTGATATCACATCTACTGTCAGTAATAATTCTAGCTGGCACATAATTTATATATATATATATATAATTGAAGACCTCAGTGCAAAAACAGCCTAAGTGACAATTTAGGGTCAAAAAATAAAAATTCGGAATTATGGAATTTTTTTACACCAAACATCTCTTCTACTCATAAAAAATGTCTCCTGATATATTTTTTCCTCAAAAACATGCTTGAAAGCATATTTGCTGCAGTTTTATTTTCTTCCCCCCCCCTCCTGTGTTGTGCTGTCTAGGTTCATGAAGCCTGACTGACACATGTGTGTTCAGGCAAGCGTGCAATTACAGTGACTGGATAGATCAACAATAAAACAGAACATGATACCGAGTACATGATAATAACAAAGTCATGCAGCTTGCCACAATGAGCCCCGAAAGAAAATTTGACAAGGGGTTACCCCATCCCAGACTTTTGCACAAAAAAATGGCCAAATGGGGCTTGACTCAAGATGTAAAACAATTCCAGCACCACTGCAGACTAAATGCTGTAAGACTTTCATATCTGCCCTCAAATCCCATGAGAACTCTACCCTTTCAGCAATTTCTTCATATTCGAGTCTCCTGCCAACACACTGGTGAAATGGGAGTTTTTCATTGAAAATGAATTGTAAACACTTGTTTCTTTGAGCGTCTACGAGTTCTGTGATCACAAGACTTCATGATGTCTTCACAAACTCTCTCAAAGGGTGAAAAATATATGACTATGAGTAATAAAGTTCAGGATTTGCAAAAGTCTCATGAGTTTATTCAGCTAAATCAAAACAAACTGCTCATTGGAATGACACAAAATCACACACTCAGTGAGTCAATTATATGGTAAATAAAATGAAATATTATAACTCTCAAAAATGTTTTGATATTATCCAATATTATCCAATATATCCATAGCTCTTATCCTGCGCTTTAAACAAAGGAAAATGTTCAATAAAGTTTCGCACTGTCTACGACAAATGCTTTTCCTCATCACACCTGTCATGAAATTACCTCCATGTTTTAGATCCCTCAAAAGGAACCAACACAGTGAAAATGAAAATTTAACAAAGACATTCAGCAGCACCATCTCAATTCCATGGGAGAAAATAATGAAATCAAACCAGCAGAGTTTCCTCAGTTCCCTCTGACCTTCATCTCTCAAACAATAAAATACTCGACATGCCAAAAATCCTTACGGACGTCTGGGGAAACAAAACAGTATCAGCACATAATATTCTGCATTTCATCTCACTGGACATTTTTGATTCTCTTTTCCCTTCAAGGTCACGAAGACAACATAATACTAGAATACCGTTCAATTGCAGACACAGGGATTTAAATTTATATTTATGTATACATTTGAAATTCGATTGAAACACAGCTTAAGTGACAATTTTTTTGGTTTTTGTGGGGGAAGGGGGGTGGAGAAGAAAATAGAACTGCAGCAAATATGCTTTGAAGTATGTTTTTACAGAAAAAATATCAGGGGACATTTTTTATGAGTAGAAGAGATGCTTGGTGTAAAAAAAATTCCATAATTTAAAATTTTTATTTTTTTGGCCCCAGATCGTCACTTAGGCTGTTTATATTATGCACCGAGCTCTCCAATTATTCTAGAGTCAAAAAGTATTGAGTCCCATCAAAGGCATCAAAAGCTTCAGAAGTCGGGGAGAAAGGGGTGATGGTCTTTGATAACATTAAGATTGAGGTTTCTATAGTCTAAACAGAAACACATCATCCCATCCTTTCAATCTAAGTATGACCATTAAAACCCAGGGTATTTTAAGGCAAAATTTAAAAAAAAATTTGAATGGGTTGCAGCTGCTGTGGTTTATGCATTTGGTAGTTTTTATTTATTTATTTATTTATTTATTATTGTTATTAATATTATTATTATTATTGGCTCTTGCATGATTGAATTGATCATATGGCACCATCCCAGAAAACCGCATGTACAAAATGATCTCAAAATGGCTGCCATTTTAAATTTCAGTCACTGGTTTTAAAACAGTTCTAATTACACTGTATTATCAAAACTTATTATCTTTAAATACATTTATCAGCTTAAGTTGTGGATGGGCTAAATAGCAACTTCTTTGTTGTATGTAATTTACCAGAACTTGTCTGTTTAATAGTTCATTTTACGGAATTCATTTCTTTAGCAAAATGAGAAAACAACAGAGACCATTACAAATGTCGCAGCGCATTCTGGTATGGTGCCTTTTGGGCAGACCTGAAAGTGCGCACTGATTGGCTTACTCCAAGCACATGATAGATGTCCAATCCACCTGGCACTACTAGTCATTATAACTATTCACTGATTTTTTTTAATTCCATAGGATTTCACCCAGGATCCTCCGCTGAGGACTGGGTGCCAGAGTGCTATCAGGATTTGTTGGACCTGCCATGTATTGTACTGTTGAGCGGCAGGGAGCGTACAGGTGAAACGTTTCCAAGGTGAGACATGTCTCTGTTTTATAAAGAGTTGCTTTTTACATGTACACCTAGCAGTGTTATGCCAGCGAGTGGCAAGGTGGATGTGGGGCATTTGGTTGCTCCTGCTAGCCTGAGGGTTGAATATTTAACCAATCCATTAGTGTAGCTAGTCAAAGTTACATGTACTTAACATTGATCAAATTTACCTTGCACACATCTGCTATACCTCTTCCCTCACACCCAGCTTAATGTTGAAATTAAGGTATATTGTTAATATTAATTAGTTGACTTTCAGTGTAAATACTTTGTATACAAATATCCATCTTTTTTAAAACCACACTTTAATGTTTCAGTGGCCAGTGTTCATAGTAATTTGCATAATTTTGAATCCTCATGATATGTACCTCAGTCTGTGCAAACATAATTCTGCAATTGTTGGTTTTTGCAGCTCAGTGAGCCAGCAGTTTTTTAGTTCTGGCAAAAAAAGTCAAAATCCTGTATATTTTTAGATTCTTAAAACATATTTATTAAATAAAAATCTTAATATTTACTATTAATAGATTAGAAATCTATGTAAATGGGGAGATTTTAGGTTGAATCCTTGTCTTTGTGAACCTTTGCAAAAAAAAAAGTTGACAAGGTTATTGACTTTGAATATTTAATTTTTTTAAAGGAGTGTTGGCTTCTCAACTTTCAGATCTCAAAATATCTTTAGATAGTTTACTTGTTTTTCTTATTTTTAATTTTTAGCCTGTCAACAAGGGAATTTGAACACAGCTAGTAACTAAATATGGTTCAAACAGAAAATGAATTTTAAACCTGAAAAGTGCCAAATTGAAGTCTGAGCATGTTGATATATCTGGCAATTTGTCAGCAAAAAAGATGAGATAGAAGTGAAGGTCATGGTTTCGCTTAATAGATTATGTCTTTGCCAGGTCCTTGAAGTATATTGACTTGCGCTTGATAGACCGCGGTTTTCTCTACCGATCTTCGCTGGAGCTAGAGTTCAGTGCGATAGCTTGTTATATTGGCACCGGTTCTGGCGCAGGTGGTGCTACAAATGCTGGAGTGCGACCTGCAGGCTGTGATAACAATCAAGGCCCCTTACAAAGAGATGAGCCTGGGGAGAAATCTAGTGATGGTGAGCAAGGAAAAGATGATAGTGGAAGTGAAGCCTCAGTGGGCAGCACAGTAACCAAGACAAGTCACTACTCCTCGAGCTACCCACTCCCAGTTATCTTAATCTCGCGCTCGGCCTTTAAAGCTTTCCAGACAGATTTTTATGGCTACCCTAAGCATTTACTCCTTGCCACCTCACCACAGACCCGCTGGGTGGGACATGGTCGTCCACACTTGGTGACGACAAATCCTGGGCAGCAGTCTCTTTATTACCGCCAGTGGACTGAGCCAAAACCCAAGAATGTAGCAGCCAATTCTGAGCAGAATTCTGGAACAGTCATAGAAACGCGCAGTGCCAGTGGGATTGTTATTAGCCCGGATATTCCTGGTAATTCATCTAGATGTGCCTGTGCATGTTTATGCAGCACTTCATGTTTTTAATACTGCAAGTTTATATTTTTTAAGCTTATGATAATGGAGTTATAGGCAGCATGCTTTTAGTCTGAGGCCAATGAAAAAGCTTTCTAATTGATATAATGGGGCAGATCGAGATGTTCTGTGTACTAAAGGTCTTCCCCAGCATGTGGAGTAAGCTGAAATGGCTGATATTAGTCTTTGGTCACTGGAAGCTGGTAAGTGGGAGGGCTCAAACCAACCAGCCAAAAACAAGGTTGAAAGAACAGTAGCTGATGGAGAACTTGTTTAGGTTAAGAAAAAGGTGATAGAAAGGGGGGGGGGGGAGGTGGCAGGGGGTTGATATGGAGGAAGACGTTAACACTGAATGAATAGGAATGGAGTGAAATCAAATTGAATGAAGTTGAAGTGGGAAATGGTGGAATGGGATCAAATAATAATAGGAAAATATTAAAATTGAGCGAGTATGTGGCCTGACAAATCTTAAAAGAAAGTTGAACATGATTTCAAAAATACCTGTGTGTTGTTTGTTCCAAACTTAAAGCTTAAGCATTGAGAAATGATGCAATGTGAGCTGGACAGTGCAACCAATAACAGCATGTGGCAAAACAACCAATCAGAAGAAAGTATTTATTGTAAAACTTTGTGTAAATAATTGTTGTCATAAATATATTTTGCACCTGAAGCACAGCTGATAGTCAATAACTTTAACCTTTTTAACCTGTAATTATTGTATCAAAACTGATCCATACACTAATCGGTTCTCTTTACTGTCAGCAACCAATCAGAAGCAAGCATTTTAATTTGCTGTTGTGTCATTAGTGATAAAATGTACCTCAGGGTTAAACATTTTGTAAGATTGTGTAACTGCACTAATTATGTAACCACCCTTGTCATAATATATTTATACCAATATCCAAGATTTGTGGATGTTGTAATATTGTGCTAATAGTTTAACTACTCTTGTACTTGGCTAATATCTTGTACATGTATTGTTGATAGTCAGTGGAATGGTAAAATGTTTTGCGAGATTTGTAGGATTATGTTGTAATTGCACTAATTGTATAATCTACTCTTTTTGTTTGTGTATATCTGTAGCACTTTAATGGCTGCACACTATAATTAATTATTCTGTAGAACTGGTGGACTAATCAGTATAATTATACCACAGACCTGTAATTTTGTGTCTAACTGTAATAATTATAGAATTGTATTGTTCTTAACAGCTAAATTGTTGTTTTCTTGTTTAGTCAGTCATAAAAATAATCAAGTAATTTTATACCAGTAACAGTATATGTAAATCATTACAATAACTAACCAGGCCCGTAGGCTGGGGAGGTTCAAACCCCCCCTGCCCGGTACCGAGGTCCACCTGGGAAAGGACAACAGCTTGATTTAAGGAACTCAACACATGGTTGTTACTTTGAGAGTATACATGTACCTATAAAAATGCACGAAATTGTATCTCAGAGAGCCAATTTTTAAAAAAAGTTCCCGGGGGAGCATCCCCCAGACCCTCCTACACGTGGAAACTCATGCCTTCAGTGCTCGCAGAATTCATCAACCCTCCCGTTTAGAAACCAGGCTACCGGCCTGCTAACAGTTGATCCACAAAGCATAACACTAGCCACAGTGTGAAGGTTAACCCTGTAGATCTGCAAATTACAAAAATGCAAAGGAAATTTGCAAGTGAAAGTTAATCGAAAATCATTGAACATTTTTGGAAATATCTTTGGAAAAAAAATCTTCAAATTATTTGAAAAGTCTTTGGAATTGTTTAGAAAACTTTTTGGAAGTGTGTGGCCATATATTTCACCTAAAATTTTAAAATAAACAGAACACTGCAAATGGCTACATCCAGATACAATTTCATCTTCTTGTGTTCAAAATATTTTTGTAAACACGTGAAGACAGAAATTATCTCCACAGGGTCATGTAGTAACAATCCTGTTAGATTATAAAAGCAGTTATATTTTTAATGAAAGCAAAAGATATCATTCACACTGTCACATTGCATTGGCTACCAACGTACAATCCAGACAAAACGGGAAGAACATTCTAGTCTTCTGTATCAGGCAATACCTACAAAAGCGTTCCGAGCTACCTACTAAAGTGTACCAATCATGATCAAAATGAGCTGAATCCCTTATATTCTGTAAGCACATCACTTAAATGCTGCCTTATTGAACTATTTGAAAGCTTTGACAAAATTCAGGTTGAAAAGTAATTGAATTTAAAGAGTCGGAGCATGTGGGAGTATACTTCCCAGACCATTTTTGGAAAATGTAATCATCTAGTCATTGCTCAAAAATTCAACACTTTTAAAACTATTGCTAGGAGTAGCGACAGCTTGTAAGTGATGCTGAGTAAATTAGATATCTAAGGTAATACTAGAGAAACTACAGATATCTGTAGTTTTATTACACTGTGAGATAGCCAGAGAGAGAATGAAGGTTCTTGTCAACAGGATAGTTTCTCAAACTATGTGGGAATTTATGCTAATGAGTAGACTTGTTGGTTAGATTTACATGTTGTTGTTATGGGATGGCATTACGAATTGGGCGTATTTTCTTGAATCAATATTATGATCAGTAGGGCTTGGTATATGAGATGAGTTTTTAAGGGGATTTCAAGTTTTAATTTGAAACAAGATGAAAAACTGCATTTGTGCGATTATATTTATAGTTTACAAAACAACAAGATAATTTACTCGTCTAGACTTGTTATTGTGAACTAAATGAATTATCATTCTCGTAAATTGTGTAATGGTTAGGAAATGCAACAGAAACATGACTTGTCTTTAATATATATTTCGTATTGAGTTTTTGTTTTTAAGAAAACACTAAACAAGTTATTTATCCCAAAAAGGTAGTTTATTTCTAACTATTAAATAATTTGGTTGCAAGCAAGTCCAATATAAAAAGCAGATTCTAATTCTTTAAGTGTTTTGTTTGGTCTCGTAACAGATGTGATTGAAGAAGATGGCATGCCTGCTGTGGAGACCATGTCTGAGTCAACCAAACAGTCCACAGGTATGTGAACCTTAAAATCTAACTGGTCAGCAGTCAGTACCATCCTGATAAGAAATTAGTCTGCTATATGGTTTATGTATTGATTTTCTCATTTACATAGTGGTCATTTTGAATTGTTAAGCTAGAGGACATTTGAAATTTGTGTACCAACTACAGCAGTTAAGGAAACCAGCCGCACTGAGAAGCAAGATATATTAACAAAAGGGTTTTTTAAAATTATAGTGGAAACAATTAAGTATTGAATTTTAAGTAAGTTGTATAAAAATATATGTAGGCAGAAACTAAAAATTCTTGAGGGGGGGGGGGGGTATTGGCACAAAGTCCAGATTCTTGGAGGGAGTACCAACAATGATTTCCTCCATGATGGGGGTATGGAGTTGTGGAAACCAATTAATTATATAGTTTGTTTTAATGTTCGTTTGAAAGTGAACTTGTTTTCTAGGTTCAGCTAGTGCTGAACAAGAGCAGAGTAGCAAATCCAACTTGGAAGGCAAAACTTCAGTCTCTCCCAGGAGCCAGACAGACGGTGAAGATAAGAAGACAACGGCAAGCAAGAGCTGGCAGTCAACAAAACAAGGTGAAAAGACACTTTCTAATTAAGATTGTTACTTCCAAAGATTATTCCTTCTTCACAAGAATAAAGTCCTTAAAATATTTTTGCAAAGTGCTTTTGGCGTTGTTGTACCATTCAAATTCTTCTGTTTTGAAGTTAAGAACTAGTATTTTCAGTGTACTCTCAGATGGTTGGTGACTTAACATGTACTTTAGTAGACTGAATTGTTTTTTTCTTTACTGACACACTTCTGTGTTTATTTATTATTCAGTCATGTCATCCCAAAAATCTGCTGGAGTGCCAGGAACAAGCTCTGACTCTGACACAGAAATGGCTGTGACCATGGCTCGGAGCAGTGAGAAAACTGAGCCAAGAGAGCGCAATGGGAAGTACCATCTGCGCGCTATGCTGTTCAGTGGGCCTCCACAGGTGTGTAGGATGAAGGCAACTTTACAAGAATTAACGATTCTATTAGTCTTTTATAACAAAGAAACATAAAAGGCATTGACAGTTTCTTATAAATAATGCTGGCTTATTATAATTAAGGATCTCACATGTCTTATAACCCTTATTTTAAGGCCTTTACAGTACGTTTCTGTTTACAAAATATTTTGCTCGTTCTTGAATTCAAATTGATGTACTTCCTCTCCGTTCTTCAAGGTTGGCAAGACTGGTGCCTATCTTCACTTCACTCGGCTTCTACAGCGCATGTTACTAAAACTACAGAACGTGGATGTGTACGATGAGAGCTCGTGGGTGCCAAATGATTGTGCTCCAGCAAAGACGTCTGACCAGGCTGGCGCAGAGACTTTATGGCCAAAGTTTGAAGAGTTAGCTAAAGTTCCTTTCAGTGCGGATTTAAGTGAGAACAGGTTTGTTATTTAAGAGATGCTAGGGTCTTTTAATGATGATGATGATGATGGTGATGATGATGATGATAATGATGACGATGGTGGTGGTGATGATGATGATAATGACGATGGTGATGATGGTGATGGTGATGATGACGATGGTGATGATGGTGATGATGATAATGATGACGATGATGATGGTGGTGATGATGATAATGATGATGATGATGATGGTGGTGATGATGATAATGATGATGACGATGGTGATGGTGATGATGGTGATAATGATGATGACGATGACGATGGTGATGGTGAGGGTCCCTGTGGATATCAGCCTTAAAGCTGGTATAAATAAAATGTTCTTTATTAAAATGATTTTTATAACGTTTAAACAGATAGTTCTAGAGGCTTTTCAGATATACATTTCCAACATGCACCTTAATTAATTAAACGTATATGGTATATTTATAACTTTAAACTATATTATATCACAGCCACAAATTACGAGTTTTAACTGAGATTATTCAGTAATAATTGCCAAAAGGACTGAGTCAGAAGCTTACGTTTTCCTGATGGTGAAGGCTAGTACACTTAGTTATGATGTTTCTTGTCAGTTTATGTTGTTCAGTGAAACTGAGAATACATTATGGTGTTTGTCCATGGATCGCTGTTTCTTTTTGTCTCCAGGTATTGCAATGCCAGTAGAGTGAGACTGCCGGTCAAAAAGTCTGAAATGAAAGCAGATACTGACAAAGAAGTACCTGCAAGGAAAGCTACAGAGAAACGGCCAGCCAAACGATCCCTTGCCTCCGTTATGCTTGGCTCCTGGGCCGCCTGTGATACTTACCATCACTGTGACAGCTGCAAGCACTACCGCGACGGCATGGGTCCGAGTGCCGCGTTATGCTACCATTACAGACTAAAGAATGAGCAAACTCTTCAGTTCGTGGTACCGCCGACCTGCGAAGCCCATTTCACATTTACTGAGGACAGACAACTGCAGAGCTTGAAATTACCGCGTGTGCTGAAGGGAGGACCTGGGGAGAGTGTGAAACTTTTGAAAACTGAAAACTCGCGAAAGGAAGATTTCGGGGTTAAGACACCAATTATGACCCCAAGTACTGGCAGATACGAACTGGGTGAGTAAACCACAGGTTTCGTACGGTATTAGAATTTGATTTTCGTTTTTCAAGGACTGAAAAACACCTTGAATTTAGACTCTGGTCCTTGAAAGGCCTTGGAAATAGCACTGTGGAATCCACAGTCGTATTTGCGTTGCTCTGGTGACTCAGAATTTTGCTCTTTAAATCATTGGCCGTCAACATGCAAAGTGATTATCTAATTAAAAAACAAATTACTTCTTTCACACGATAAAGCCTTATTTTATTTTGTTCAGGCAAGTATTTTTAATTCAGAGAAGAAATCTCTGAAAACCGTCGAGTTCAGTGTCAGAAAAAGGGTGCGAACCCGGGCCAGTCATACTAATAATAACAATCGCAGTTGTACACTTCAAATTTGCTGATACTAAAGGTGCGATTAAACGTATCCATGATTTTGTCCAGTATCATCCAATGTTGTTGGAAACAGCATGTTGAATCCATTTGGACACAATGTTGGAAGATGTTGGACTAGTTTGGTTGGTTCAATCTTCTCTTCCAACATTATTAAACATTGTTGGATGCAACATGTTGGGTCCGTTTGGACTCTTGGACGATGTTGGAGGCGTTTGATTGATTCTCTCTTATCTTACAACATCATCTAACATTGTTGGACCAACAGTGTTGAATCCGTTTGGACACCTTGTTGAGTGATTTTGAACTTGTTTGATTGGTTCAATCTTCTCATTCAATGTCGGGGCGATGTTGGAGCCGTTTCAACGGCCTTAATACAAATATAGAGGACATTACATGGTCGCGCGGAGATACGAATTTTATCTTCGAGTGTTGACAATATCTCTCACGAGGAAGCGAAGCGAACGAGAGAAAGATGTTTTCAATAAGAGAAGATAAAATTCGTATCTCCAAGCGGCCATGTAATGTTCTGTTTATTACATTAATATAGATAAAATACCAGGTACGATGCAGATAATTATTGACAAAAGCGATGTTGAAATCCTTTTAATGTCCCAAATACAATCTAGCAATCATAAAGTCGAATTGAAATAATTTGACCGAGTTCTTGCTTTGACTGACACCAAGAAATCTTAAATTTTCATTTTCTTTTGACACTTGAGGTTTTTCAGAATCTAAAGGAGAGCGAACAACAGAAAAAAATCATAATCACGAGTAGTCTCAGTAATATTTTCGTCCAACTCCATCATGACAATCGAGGACAGAAAGAAGCGGACAGGAGCAAGCGGCCACAGGGAGGTTAAAAAGGGTGCGAAATCTACGAGCGCTGATTGGATAACAAGAACGTAACCATGGTAATTTGATATCTTCACACGTGAAGAGAACAATGATATCTTCACTGCGCGCGTATGGCTTTTTAGAATTAGAGAAATCCTGGTATTATATGTATATTTATGTGATAAAGTGTTGTATCCACCTTAATTATTATATTTTCCATTCAAATCTCCTTGCTGAAGTGACTCCCCAATACAATCTTTTAAGAGCTAAACCTTACGTTGAGTTAAAATTTAACGCTAAATAGCTTAATTGTTGTTGTTCAAACTATTCTAGTTGTAAATGTTAGTGTTGAACCAGTGTTTTTGGACTTGACATTTTCATTGGGCTGTGTCATACTGTGATTTCCTTCAGGACTGCTTAACCTGTACCATGCCATGGATGGCCAGTCTCATGTACACCTAGTGTTTGTGAAGCAGTGTGAAGTACCCTACTACCACAAAGCTTGGCCTAATCACGTGATTGTTGGCCTGCCTGTCTCCTGTGACCGCGAGGGGCTGGGTGCTGCTCGCTACTACATTAAGGTGTGTCTCACTATCTGAAGTAGACCTCTTCAGTAATTTTCATTAAGTTAAGGGGGTATCTTCTACCTTTGGTTGCCACTTAAAAAGATCTTTGCAGTTTTACTGATTCCATTATAATATGTATGTATCTGAAGCGGCGCCCATTTGTGCAAAGAGAGCATTTGCTAAGATTTGTCCTTTTGCCATCAACTTTTCCATGGATGCCTTGAGGTGTTGCGCCTCGGTGATCTTTGGTTTTTCCGTAACCGAAAACTTCTGAAAGTGTCTGAAACCAAATACAAACACGGTGTTATCTTGCTGGTGTGAGGAAGGTTTTTCAGTTTGCTTTGCAGCGATTTTTGTTTCTCGTCGTACTAGATTCTGGATCTTAGTTAGCCAGTTTACCTCCGTCAACTAGAAAAGATACATGTATCACGATTCCCTTCCTTTACTTCGTTATCAACTCGTACGACCGACTGTGACTTATCACCAGAAGTATCAGCTTGTTGTGGACGTTTTTGACGGAACAACCACGTATGCAACGACATGCTGCTGTCGCATTCCATGAAAGCTTAAACTTTGCACATGTGTTGTTGAACACCTGTGTACGTGAATTGATAGACGAAACGCGTGTTAAGAACTTTATAAAGTTTCGCTTTTTGATCTATTGTAAAAAGTTCCTGCTTTTTGTGCGTGTCCAAAATAAGTAGACTTGCCCACTGCAAAAAGTGCTATAAGTGAAAAAACATTGAGATAAAGATGACGCTCATGACATGAGAATAAAACAAATGAATTTGAATCCAATTAAAAGAAAGGTTATCGGGTTTTTTTTGCAGGAATTTGCGACTGAGAATTACTTGGCAGAACGCCAACGGCATGGGGTTGAAGGAAAGATAGGTGAAGATGTGTGGCCTTTTATTCTGATGATGGATGACTCTTGCGTCATGTGGCAGAACCTTCTACAGGGAAATATGAAGTGAGTTTGCAAATAGCAAAACAGTATTTCGCTTGAGTGTTGATTGCCTTTGTCAGTTGTTTGAAGAGGTTGACATATTTTGTAGCTTTACTAAAGTCAACTTCAAATATCCAGTAGAATACGAAGCGGCAATTCAGTGTGTGTTAGAAGAATGACTTCCTTTGGTGTCCAACTTTAATTTTATAGTTTACCCCGTAATCTTGTTGAGTGTGGTGGCCCTAAAATTCCTGAAAATCCCTAAATATTTTTACGTGACCTAAAAAGCCCTACTTTTGCAGCATTTTCAGAGTTTTCCCTAAAAAACCCTATTTTTTTCTCTTTTTTATGATGGTTGAGTGCAACTGGTGTTATTGAAAGTGTTTAACATGGAAGTTGCTTCTGTCATTTCTTCGACGACAGTGACGACAGTGACGACAGTGCTTGTGGCTTCAAATTTCTGATGTTCAATCCATGTCAGGCATTTTCAAGATGAGAATTGCACTCTATATCTCTCTTTGGCTAGTTTTTATTTGAGTATGTTTTTGTTCGAATATTAGTGGTAGAAAGGTAAGCGGAATTGTTTGGTTTTTTTTCTAAATAAAAGCCCTAAAATAGCCCTATTTTCCTGTCATTTTTCCCTAAAAGTCCCTATTTTTCAGAGAAAAAGGCCCTAATTTTCCCCCTAAATTTTGTCACAAGCCAGCCAGAATGCCTGGTGTGGGAATTAAACTTAGCACTTTAAAATTTGTGTAAAAACGTAAGACTTTAAATTAAAATTGAAATTAAAATATTAAAATACTTTTGAAATTGTGGCTGTACCGTTGAATAGGGAAATCCCGACTGACGTCACTGTCTTATACATTTGCCACACAGCCATGTAAATATCTAAAGATATTTTAGAGTTTCCAAAGCCTCTTTTCTCCGATTCAACCTGTCATACTCGAATTTTCAGTGACTACTAACTGTATTATGCCCATTTGATTTATGGACTCTTGTGTTAGGGGGTCGAGTTGAATTTATTCTCATTTATGCTAACGAGGCAAAATGTGAACAGTGATGTCATTTAGGATTGCCCTTTAGTGATTCGATCTTTTTTGCTTAAACTTTTCGCAGGAAAGATAAGGAAGAAGAAAGCGAAATGACGGCAGACATGTCTCACGGTAGGTACACGTCAATGTGCAAGGTGTTGGAAGAGATCGAGGCTATTCCTAGTCTCCTGAGCTACGGCATGGTTGGTCTGAGGCAATACAGCAGCAAGTGCGTGTCCCCCCTCAACAAGGCCTTGTTTTCGCGCTGTGTCCTCAACTCCTTCGTTCTCCTCAATGTGTCCCTGCTGCAGGACGTGCAGTACGATTGCTCAAGATTCACGTATGAGGATCTGGACTTCGGCCTGAGGGCGGAAAGTGTTGGTATTGTATCCTGCCGCCTGAATCACTACGCACTTCTCAAGAAATTTATTCCCAGTGGCGGCAAGACGGTTTTCAGGTTACAGCAGGCCTCTGGTGCAGAGGACTCGGCCCAGCCCCCTAAGATAGTCGAGCCTAGTGAATACAGCAAACTGGTTAACGCCCCAGACCGCGAAGATACACACTTCTTCTCAGTCCCCGCGCAGTACCTGCTTGAACTGTACATGGCAAACGCGGGCTCAGGCCGACTTTTTCCAACGTCAGCAGGCAAGCCCAACAACCCAGTCCTTGTTATCGACTGCTACGTAAACTTGGGGCCGAAGATCATGGTTGAATACGTAAGTTCACGTGTTTCTGATGATGAGCGGAAATCACGATCGAAGACCGCTGAGAAACCGACAACCAAGTACAGTGGGCTGCTGTTGTTTTTCTGTGGCCAGAAAGTTACCGCACAGTTCCTGCAGCAGTTCCAGTTTACTTCCGGTGCAAGGCTGTGTCTTGTGTGTCGAGACCGCAACAAGCTCAGACAGGAAGTTGCAAGACTCGACCTTGAGGAGTGTTGGCGTTTCCGGTTAAGGGACGAGTTCCAGACGGCGAATAACCCGGATGAGCCATCTCTTTTTCTTCTGACGGGAAAACATGACAAGTAATTGTAACAAAAATATGCCGAAACTCTCGATTCTGGGAGAGACGGGTTTCTCAGAGGTACTAGTGTGAAAATACAACCAGTTTGAAAACACGGATCAATGGAGACCTACCTACCCTTTACGTAAACCTTTACTTAACCCCAATCCTAAACCCAGCCTTAAGTCTAACTCTAATCTAAAAGAGGGTGGGTGAGTCCTTCCCCAAATGAAAACATGATTTAGATTTAAGCAAAGTCAAGTAGACGAAATGGTATTAAGTATATACTGAATTGTTTTTTTTCAGTATAATAAATAATGAAAGTGTGTTTCCAGTTTTTATTTATCTTATTCTAAGTTAAGCATTCGCGTATACATACTGTCAGGACGAGTGGAATTTCAGGCATAACAGTGCACAGCTTAAGTTTCTAACAGTTTTTGATAAGAAAAACTATTATTGTCTGACAGCTCCTGACACCCAAAGTTTTTTTGTTTTCGTAACTACGTGAATATACGTGGTTGTATTATTTTTAAACGAGATTTACAAAGATACAGACATTCGCATCCTATTAAAACTTAACCGGCTACGAACTGTGGAATCACATAGCTCAGCGTCTTTGCAGTAGTCAAGTTTGTTATTTACACTGTCTCTTTACAACCTCTTCATATTGTGACTATTTTCGGTTTCTGTTGAGGAGTATCAAACATCCGTGCAGCTACTAATTGAATAGCTTCCTCCACAAGAAAATCTTGTAATTGTGGCGATAAGGTATTTTAAAATAGTAAATGATAATGATGGTAAATGATAGTCAACGGAGGTAAATGATAATGACTTGGAAACTTCCTTTGCTCCCGCATTATATTATTCTGCGTGTGCAGTTTTGTGACATGATAATATTAACTAATAGTAATACTTTGTTAATCATTCCAGTAGTCCAGAACTGGCTTTTTGGCGATTAACTATAAGATTACAACAATTTAATAGTTCAGTGATAAAAAAAAATACAAACCATGCAGACATTTCATTCGTTAGAAGAAAATTCGGAGAAAGGTAGCACATTTTAGTAAATTATTGTGTAGAGTTTTAATTCATGCTGTTAACTTAAGCATTTGAAAATTTCACCGAAAGAAATAACAAAGAAACCCAAGTTGTAAATATTTGAAACTCCATATCTTGGTATGTTGGACATCGTTCCTTACGAAAGCTGAAGATTCAAATCCAAAAGAATTTAGAAAACTAATGCTGTTGCAAATTACTATGAATCCAGGGCGCAGAGTTATTTTTCGCGTCCTTCCTTGTTAACTATGTTCAGTGATTCTGTTGTGAAAATGTATTTAGATTACAAATATTTCAAAATATATATTCCTAGTGTAGATTTTTCGTTTGTCTAGATCGATCCAGAAGTGATAATTTATTTTCACGTTGTGCACATGCAGTGCTAGGTTATGACATACGAGGAGCTTGGGGAGGGGAGGGGGGGAAGTAGACACTGATGGGTACTAAAACGTTTTCGTCACGTTCGGTAACAGATTGCCATAAAAGCTAGCTTTTGCAGACTGATCTTACTCGTCGTCAAAAATCGTTCTAACTCGTTCTTGAGCAGAGTTTAGCGGAGAGCTGAAACACAAATATGACTAACCGACAGCGTGTCAGAAAACAAAGTAACCAACCACAATTCAGAGATCTGCTGACCTGTATATTTGCACGTTGGAATATACAGCGACACGTCAACGAACAGAATGTGGGGCTCTGAAATAAGATTTAATTAGCTGAGTCCTAAAATAAACTTGAGAGCGATGTAAAATCTTCCATGGGTTGCGTAGCGTTGAAAACAAACTAAACAAAAACTAAATACCGACAGTGAATTTTGGAATTGTTTTGGATATAAAACAAATTATGTCGTCTTATTAGCACCTGTGTTTGTACAACTCGACACGACGTGTTCAGAAATATGAAAGCGAAAGAACTACTTTGAAAATTGCCATCCGTATTTTTGTATTCCCCACAGAACCGCGAAAATGCTTATCATGTTTGCACTTTTCTACTTAACTGTGATTTTATAACTTGAAGAGCAGCTATTAATAGCAGATTTTACACTGTTCCCAAACAATTCCATCTTCACAACGGTTGTAGTATAGAAAATAGCTGTGTCACAGTTTTGTAAAGCGATCGAGTTGAGGAAAGTTGATTTCAAGTGAAATTATCGATTAGTGGGAGATGTAGTGAGACTTTGGTAAATGTTAGGGTGGCTAACCGTTTTCCGGAACAGAAACACATTTGGTAAGAGTTCTAAATACTGCTCAAAACAATAAACAATATTATAAGTATCCGAATTAAGATTTAGGATGAAATTAAAACATACATTTTGTTTTATAAATTTAGAAAGCTCGCTCAATAGAATTGGGGGATCTATGTTCCTATATTCCGGAATGCGGTCTGTCAAACGCACCCTTAATAGCTCCTTCAAGGCAGCTTTTAAGGTAAAAAGAAAAGTAAGCTTCTAAGCTCTCACTTTCAAAACACTACATGTAAAAACTAAAGGTGCCAAGTGGAATTCTCAAGAAAGTAGAGAATAAAGAATATTTAATCTACTACATCTCGACCTGAGCTATGGAAGCGCAGCGCACCCACGCCAGTTCAAAGATTTCGAGTTTTAAAATCAGTAATCTATAAAATATTATGGAAATTTCCTCAAATTTATCTCGTGAATTGGTTACCTTCTGTTTTATTGAATTTTTAAACTTGGAATGTTCAGTGTCTAAGTGAATTCGGATAAATTTGGGCGATTTATAACTTCGTTGAGTTGTGCAATAGTACTGCGATATAAAATCCGAGATAGTGGACGCATGACGTCATAATCAGTATTTCACTTGTTTGTATGAGTCGTTTTAGTCCAAATTTATTCGAATACTCTGACATATGTTCAAAAATAAATGAACTTAGCACTCCTTACTACCAAAACCTTTCTACACCCTCTCGGCAAATGTCCGCCTTAACCTTAACTCAGTGCAACATCACATTATGTTTGTGTCTAGTTTTTTTACTAATTGGTTCCCAGAGGTGGTGTTCAGATATATGAGGACATTTTTATAAAAACCCGAGTTTTCAGTCGTAGATACTTCGAAGATATACCAAACTGCTGAATTTCGTTAACAAGATTGAGTCCCCACCGTACTTCCTTCCACGATCTTCAAAAAAAGCCTAGTTGAAATAGTGGTGAGTTTTACTTTTACTTGCGTTGCGTTGGTTTGACTCGCCGTGTAAATAGGCGTTGATTCAAAACGCCCTCGAGTAAAAAAGTATCAATTTTCGCGATTCAGGTCGTTTTTGTTTAACCCTTGAATCACGAAATATCTACCGAAAAACCTAAAATTAACCTGTAAGTGGCCGTATTTTGGCCTTGAAAGCGATTCATTTCACTGAAGAGTTGGTTGAAAATGACATTTTTTTTTAAATTGAACGGGATACAGGTGTTTACATCAAAAACTGTTCGACTTTTGTGGCATGCGCAGAACCCATAAAGCTCAAGGGTTGAAGTGCATAACTGATTGAAGTTTTCTAAAACCTATCCTAGAACACAGAAATGAGAATAGTAGGAAATCCTATCGCAGTTGACTTCAGTCAGTCGTAAGAGCGAACGTACGCCATAAGGCCAGCTCCGGAAGTATCGTGCTGTTTGTGAATTCATGCAATCAAAACATGATCAGCCGCGGACATCATGTGATATTCGCAAATATCTGAATAAGCACTCGTGTCCAACAGCTGTTGACTGTTTCCGGTTCCGACTTTTAAAAGTAAGTCAATAGTCATTGGTGATCATTTTGTTCCTCTGACTTTTCCGTGACTATCGATAGAGCAGGCGGTAACAAGGATATGGAAAAACAGACCTCGGGTAAAAATAGCAGAGAAGAAAAAAGAATTTTCAAAAGAAAATTCTGTCAAAAAAGTTTACATTTTAATCTTTATTCCAATGATGAAGACAACGAATATCTCGGTTCGCTGTTGGTTGTTCCTAGTGGTGGGAGTCGTGGAAACTGTTTTATTCACGGGTAACATGCTCGGATGGAGTTCGCTTCTCTTCATATTAAAAGCGGAAGGATTTTTCCAGGAGCTTTGCTCGTCCAGTGCAAACTCCACTGGGAACTCATCCGTGGTCTCTGGGACCGCTTCTGTTCTCGAGCGAGCCTGCGTTGCACAGGAAGAGCGATTTAGCCTGGTTATTACACTAACAAGCGGTATTGGAAATGGAGCTACGGTCTTCGTAGGAATTGCCGTGGATAAACTAGGAGCTAAAAAGGTCCGAGCGATTGCAAGGTACGTACTACAGCGAAATATCGCTGATGTTTATTGTGTTCAGTGTTGTTAAAATTCATGTTTTTTTGTTCTCCAAGCCCTGCTGATAAATAGTAAAATTTATAATAATTTCTTTTTTTTGCATGGTCTGTTTCAGTTAAGTATAGATCTCGTTATTTTTTTAAGTTTTCCTTACGATCTTAGTGTTGCAGAAATTTGGCTCTGTAAGATGTAGTTTCATAAACTTTCAAGGCTTTCGTTTCATTGATTACTTTTACTGTTCTGTTCAGAAAATACGCTAAAGTCAAAAAGTCAGGGTCGCCCTTATACTAAATATAGAATACATTTGTATTGAACTGACTTCATACCTATAGGATATTGAGCACTAGTTTATAGCTATAGAATATTGAATACATATACAGAATCTTGGATTCCTGTCACTTCCCATCAAAGTAAGAAATACAAAATGCATTGATCTTGGTCAGAACTAAGTGTTTGGTTGTTGGTTTCATTTCCTGCAGTTTGTGCTATGGGCTGTCAGCGATGCTGTTTGCCTTGGCGACAAAAGGTAAGAGCTGTGAAGAAAAACAAGCGTCTGTGGGGAGACTTATAATAACTACTTTTTTCAGTATCGGCGGCAATATGTATCATTGATCTTGCATTAAATAGAGTGAGGAACCGACTTTTGATTGGAGGAGTTCTGTGGAAGTTATTTTGATTATTAGAAAGATAATCGTCGGAAAATAAGACGCTTTTGGTCGGGGTTGTCGGTTTGTCTTGACAACCCTCAATCATGCCTCGTGATCATAGGAATTTGTGCTATATTTATTTGAGCCTGTTCGAGATACTCGTGTGACAAGTAATTTGGATCACATGAGGTCGGGCTCTCGTTGCCCCGAAACCCCATGTGACCCAGTTTCAGCATAAATAAATAGTATGTTATCATACGTGTTTAGTGCATGATGTGAATTTACTACATTTTGTATTTGAATACTCCTATTTCTAATTTGACAATTGATCTGATGTAATCAAGACCAATCGTGCGCAAGATTCTATCGGACTTTTTTTAAAAACAAATCCGGCAAATGTCGAGTTTTGAGTGAGTTTTTCGTCAATTCTCTTGCTCCTTAGCAATACTCGGTGGCTGTATCACCGGAAATTATGAATTTAAGACACTACACTTCCAAATTTTGCATTAAGCTTTCGGCTCAAACTGGAGCCTTGATTTCAATATACTAAAATAATACTGGGTGGTGTTTGCGGACCTTTTTTAGGACTAGCTGACAATTATATTTAGTTAAAGGGACGAGCCGTATGATTGCACATTCTTTCCATTGCTTGGCAAAAGACGTTGTAAATATAGGAACTATTTTCAAGCACGATTCTGCCATAAACGTTGAAAATATATAGTACGGATGGCTTAACTTCGAGGGCAATTGAAACAGTTAAGTGTTGGCTCGTAAGAGGAATTATTTACCAACGTAATGTAACGCCAAAATGAAATGATCCTTGCCAATTCTGTTTATTACTAGGGTTTCTTTGTTTTAACAATAAACTTTGAGTAGAAATGAAAGGAACTACTTTTGGAAAACAGTTTTGTATGGAACAGCCGTGAAACTGCCGCTCAGAAACTCCGACTTTGCTACATTATCGCACACGTTTGGAGGATACCATACAATATCGCACGATATTGACTATTTGGGGCAACTACGATAAAATATCGTACATTTTTTCATATCGTGGGGAAACAGTGTCGTTTCGGATAGTTTTTAAAGTATATAAAAAATTTCGAATCGTATATCGTAGAATATCGTGCGTTGTTGCAGAAAATTGTGCCGTGTGATATCAAATCGCAGAAAAGACAACTGCATGAGAAAGTGCGCATGGACGAGAGGTATTTCCCTGTACTAAGAAAATGATAGAATAACAAGTCGAACTGCCGGTGGTATGGATAAACGTATGGTACTGTTCTGTCGACTATAGGGGGAGTTACTTTATAAACCAGTTCGTGGAAGATTTCAGGATGCTTTCTAGCCCCCCTTTCTATGGATATCTGATATCTTTTCCCTCGAGCTCTTTCATGAGGCGCTAATAAACTCCCAGTTTGTCCCCTCGTGATAACCATGGCCCTAATCCATAACTTTGTGAAGTGATTCCGCTAAGAATACGAAAAGAAAACGAAGAAAATACAAAATAAATGTAATTTTGAATTTTACAGTAAGGGAAAAAAGAGTTACAAAAAAAGATGAAAAATAATTACCATTCATTTCAGAAGGCTTTTCAAACTGCAGTCCAAAACAAACTTGAGAGCGACGAAAAACACCTCGAAAGTAGTGTAGCAATGAAAAATCGAACCTCGCTGTTCTTATAGAGGTTGTTTTCATGAAAACAAAGCGCCTTACAGTTCTCAATTGTCCACAGAGACTGCCTATCTGCTCTTCCCGGCCACCTGTTTGTGCCAAGTATCCGGGACGACCTTGTTCTTCTGTGCATGTCTGGTAAGGATTCAATTCTGTGTCCATTTCTTTGTTTTCACAAGGTCAAGTACGCAAACACACACACACGCTCATATACCGAACTAGAACACACAAGAAATACAAACGAACAAACAGACAATCTTTAGTCACATATTAGAACATCCACATACACAGCACACATGCATGCCTACGCGAGCACAAGCGCACGCACACATATACATACATACATACATACATGCATGCATACATACATACATAACTACATACATAGATATATACACACGTACGTACGTACATACATACATACGTACGTACGTACAAACATACATACATACATACATACATACACACATACATACATACATACAGACCTACCTACATACATTCATAACAACATACATACATACAAACATACATGCATACAAACATACATACATACGTACATACATACCTACCTACCTACATACATGCATACAAACATATATACATACGTACATACATACGTATGTACGTACGTACATACATATATACATATATATGAAAATGATATTATTTTTTGTTTGTGTCAAACCATCTTTTAAGGAAGCCATTGATGTAGATCAATTGAGTTATGATAGAACTATCATTCACAGGCCAGTGTGGTGTTTGGTAAATGGCAATCTACTGTTACTGGGCTTATGAATGGCGCCAGCATCGCCTCTGCCGTAACCTTCCTCATATTCAAGGTAATGCCTAGATTTCTATCAATCGGTTTAACCGAGGTACTGATATCAAGTTTTATTAATAGTATGGACATAATAGAATTATTTTAAAAACGATTTTGTTTTAAAAAAGTGTTGAGTCTTCCAGCTGACTACAACTGAAGTTTCTCTTATCGGGGCCGACTATATGACTATATCAGTAAGTCTTAAGGGTGCTAATTTGACAAAATTAATACTCATTCGAGTTCTCAAAAGGGTTTAACAATAAAATACATTAACTCAAATTAGTTTATGTAGTTTATATACACAAGGCTGAGAACAATTAGAGATAAATTCACGCATGTTTTTCAAAGTCTGTGAATTTTTCCCGAATCATGAAACGTTGAGGGTAATACAGAAACTTTAACAAAGCAAGTGAATTAATCCCTAGTTAATCTGAGGTTGTGTTTCTGTATGTTAGTGTTTGTGCGTTCTGTTTGAATCTGTGTGCTTGTTTGGGGTGTGAACGTTCGTGTACGTGCGTGGATGAGGAGTAGTTCGTGTGAAGATGCGCGCGTTCGTGACTTCAGCTGTGCATCTGTTCATTAACAGCAACATTATCCGCCATAGCCTTCTTGTCACCAGTGTGATCAGGGTATTACTAGTGTATAACACAGCACTATAAATGAAGAATGCTTAAGAACCTGTTCAGGTACGGCCGTCACGATATCACTTTTCAAGTCAATTTTTACTCATATTGTCATAACGGCCCGTTTAGACCACTTTCGAATTCTTGGACGCGAAAGCTTGGTACCGAAATTGATTGCATGAAAACGAGCAAGGGGAAATCACTGAGTTTCTTAAGCTGTTTAAACTGTCCAGTACTTCATTTAAATGATCTGTATTGGAAAGGTTAAAAATTGAACGAGTTAAAGCTTTAAGAATTCCAGATGTTGCTTGTGAATAGCTTCCCTTGCTTCCATGCAATGAATTTCGGCACCGGCTTTTGCGTCCAACAAAACGAAAGTGGCCCACTTGCGCTTCGCTTCCCATGACCAAAAGCTTGAAGTCGAGGCTTTGTACATTTTCTGTACGGTCGTGTCTTGAAAGGATACCTCAAAATGCGTTTTCCGAGAGGCGCCTGGAAAGAATTAATCGCATTTTATGAACATTGATTGATTGATTGATTGATTGATTGATTGATTGATTCTGCTTAGACTTCATAACAAAGTTAACGAAAAGAACATACAAGTGAGACCAGACAACAAAAGGCCTTGGCCCTACTACGTAAAATGGCTTAGCCAGAATAGTTTAGAAAAAATAATTAATGTAAAAGAAAAGTAAAAAGCTAACTTTGTCTATATCAGTAAACTTGATTTGGAAATTAAATAAACTAAACTTTGTTCAGGTACAAGGATTGTCAACAGAAAAGTGAGTGCATATAATATCGGATAAATAACTATTTACAAGAGCTGGTCTTGTAGGATAAGCTAGGTTGGTATGTTACTGTTTTATTTTCCTGAGAAATTGATGTTAAATGGATAGCCAACAAGGGGATTGCACTTTGCCATACCCTAATTGTGCTGTCCCAACAGATTCTGTACGAGAGCTTCGGAATCGCGTACCGCTTTCTCTTTTATGCGTTAATGGCTTGCGCGGGTCTCCTTCTCGTTAACACTTACCTGCTGTACCCGGAGCTGGGCAGCGGCAATGATGAAAAGAAGAATAAAACGTCAGCAAGAAACCCTAAACGCTGCGACCAAGAGACAGCGCCACTGAAGGGAGGCAGCGTTAAAGAAGACTTGCAAGACGGGGAATCTTGTGGTACAGAGGCCGAAGTTCCTGTCTGGAAACATGTGATATCTGGCGGAGTTCTCTGGGGTATTGTGCTCATGGGTGTCTGTCGCTTGCGACTATGGTTTTTTGTGGCTTCCTTTCATCGCTTCATGGGAAGCCTACCCGGAGCAAATGAAAGTACAGGTATTTGCGGTCACTCGCCCGTGCTGGTGAAAGCCTTGCTTGCGATACTAGGTTTTTAAAACTAGTATCATAAAATTCACTTAAAAGTGCGTATCGAAAAACTCTACCGTCTACTTTGAGTGAAAAAACTGTATCTTCTACTTTGTGTGCATATCCAAAAGTCTACTGTTTATGCACGTTCAAATATTGAAATATTTTTTAAACAAAGTAGTAACATTTGGAAATTCTGTATATGTTTCGTAGCTGTGGATAGTTATTTCGGGTGTCCTGCCACTATCATCAAGTTTAATTGCGTTTCATTACAAAATCGATTTCATATATATTTAGTTTTTTGTTGTTGTTGTTTTACTTGAAGGTGTCTTTAAATCATTTAAGAAAAGGCACAATTAAAACTCTGGTTATTATTATTATTATTATTATTATTATTATCACTACCATTACTATTTTTATTATTATTATTATTATTATTGGTAGTAGTAGTGGTGATAGCTTGTAGTATCATCATTATCATCATCATCATCATCATCATTATCATATCAGTGCCAGATAGATCACCAAATTTACGTGTCCCGAAAATAAGTGACTAAAGTGGGATCTCTAATTGGCTACATTAATAGTTAGACATAAATTGAAGATATAATGGTAATTGAACTTCGTGTCGTGCAATTTGGTCTGAAATCATACGCGTGATTTCAAAATTGAACGAGCGCGC
>JANSTQ010034344.1:1534-15826 GCA_026167885.1 Bergia puertoricense | reverse complement strand
CCCCCCCCCCCCCCCCCCCCCCCCCCCCCCCCCCCCGCCGGGACGTGCTTCCCCAGATAAAATTTGAAAAAGCTCGGGTTTTCGTGCGTTTTTGTGGTTGAAAAAGAGATTGCGAATGATCATAAAAAAGGCAGTTCATCTCTGTTCACATTTTGGTAATCGAATTGGTTCTTTCGAGGCAGATCTTGGGGGAGAGGGAGGGGGAGGGCGGGGGCGTACGCACCCTAAGCAACCCCTGCTCCCCTGCCTACGCGCTTACATTATCTATATATGGAGTTTACAATACTGTCTATTAAATTCAGTCATTGTGTAGTTCTTAGCCAAAAGACAGATCCAATTATCTAGAAACCAGCACCAAACTGCATCCTATTGTCTGCACCAGCTGGATACCTGTACAAATATGTGGGGTATCCTGCTCGGCTTACAATAGTTCAACAAACGATTCTAATATAGCCAATAATATACGTCAGTTGAAGTATATTACCCCAAGGTGTCGATTGTCCCGAGCTTTTTTCTCTTTTTTTTTTCTTTTTTTCAGCCCCGTTCTCCAGTTATTACGAATATGTCGCTCTATTGCCTATTATTGTGATTGTCACTTATACTTACATTGTTTTTGGTATTGCTAATTATAATGGTCATTGTTCCATTTCAAGAGGCCTCGCGCGCGTGTCCCATGATTTGCCAGTACATTTCCCAGAATTCCTTGGAATCACAACGAATCTGAAAAACCAAACTCTGCATCAAATCAGTAAATTCAAAATGGCGACTGGGTCGTCGTCTCAAGATTTAGAACAAGTTGATCGAATTACGCTCTTATACCCAAAAGTAGAGGAATCAGAAGCTCCTTTGCCGCGATCCTGGAGTTCGAAAGACAAATTTAGTTTCATTGGATTGTCACAGAATAACCTAAGAGTCCATTATAAAGGTAAGAAAGTGAATGGCGCAAACTTTTTTCTCTGTATGCTGAGTCAGTTGTGACAGCGATGGATAAATTTTTCTTAAAAACAGGTTTGTTGTTTATCTTAAAAAGGCAGTAAACTACTGTAAACCGCCATCTCTTCATTAATTGGTCTTTGAAATTATGTATTTACAGAATATATTCACGATTTTGCTCGTTCATTCGAACCAGCAGAATACAGTTTCCGAATGAAGCTGGTGTTTACCGTGCAGTGATCTAAAACATTTGGAAGCTTGTTTACAAGCTGTGACGTTTTTGGAATTTTTCGTTTTTCTTTGCAACTATATTAACCGTTATATTTTTCTTAAAGGAGTCGGTAAAACGCAAAAAGATGCTGCTTCGGTGAGGGCCACCTATTCCATTCCCGCAGCTTGTGGGCTTTATTACTTTGAAGTACGAATCGTTAGCAAGGGTCGAGATGGGTGAGTTAATTTTGAGATGTTTCATTGCTATTTATGGGCTAGGAGTGAATAAGTAACTAGGAGATGAGGTATGGTCAGTTTTCTGTTTGGTATTATCACTTGGGTCTTGCTCCAGTAAGGAAAAAATTTTTACTGATTGTTTCATCTCGCGTGCAAGGTTCTGTTGACAGAGTTTTATTGTCTCGGCTGTGACGCAAAACACTGGACAAAGCCAGAGGCTCATGCTGTTATTGAAATATTGTAATTACTGATATTCTGTTTTGATTGTGGATACATACATCCAAAACATTGGCCGGTACGAAGAATGAAAATGAACTTTTTAGGGTTGTGTGATTTTTGTGAATTTCATGTTGCAGCAATTTGCCTATTATTAAATTTATGCACCTCTTTTCAACACAGGGTTGAAACATTCTGTTTCACTCTTTGTGTACTTCACTTTAAATGCAATCAAACTGTAGCTTTATAACCAAAATTAAGGTTTCAGGAGTGAAGATAATATATCTATTCAATTATTCTAGTCTTTTTAAATTGCACATATGATAAAATAATTTAAGCAAGATTAGTTATATTTTGAAATTAGGATCAAAAATTTTCCCTTTGTTGAGTATCAAGAGCACTGTAGAGGGTTGTTCAGTTTTGTTAAATGAAGCTAGATGTAATTATTCAAGAAGAAAAGCTCTATCTACAGGGGAAGCCTTTGGAATGAACTTCATGTTCCAGAGCCAAATGTCCTGTTTGCTTTGGGATTTGTTTCTTAAATACTTACAGTAGTTACGTTGCAGCTGTAGTTTTGTTTTATAGCATGTTTTAGCTTAGTTTCTACAATTTTTATTTTGAGATATCTTATTATAAAACTAGTATAACATTATTACAGTCACTACCAACCAGTAAAAATGTAAATTAATTTAGCTGTATAGTCCTATTTTTTGCTATCAGACTACAAGTTTTCTCATAAGACATATATATGAAACTGTAAACTTTGTTGTTGTGTAGTTTCAGAAGATATACATACACCCAGGGGATGGGAGTTGTAAATCCCAATTGAAACAGACGTTTTAGGAAACTAATGTCCCAGTCTGGAATTTCCAGAGGGGTGGGGGTGCATCTGGAGGGAGGATTCTCACGGTTTTCAATAACAGCCGGTGGCCGGCGAAACTCGCCAGCTAATTCACATGAATTCACCGTCTACTTTCATTGAGAAACCCGCATAAGTTTACAAACAATATTTGGCACGAGAAGTCCCCTCTCCGCCTATAACTCACCTTTTGCCACCTATTCCAATTCTTATTGAAAACCCTGGGATTCTTTATGAAACAACCACACAGGGGAGGCATAGAAGAGGTGTGGGTGTGTTAACATCTTGGGTTACCATAGTTAAGCTGACCATTAATTTTTGCATTTTACTTCTAACTGTTCAAAATTCAAGTCATGTGCTTGCTTTAAAGTGGAGATCGAATTATGTTTGATTTGAGTTTTGTATATCAGCAAAATGTAAGATCAACTATTATATTACTGTGTTAAACTTACATAATAAAATAGAATGTGATAAATAATTATATGTTATATATATTATGATGCCTACACTTACAGGTACATGGGCATTGGTCTGTCAGCTCAAGGGGTGAACATGAACAGACTACCAGGTTAGTAATTCATCCAGCTTGGTTTATGCCTTGATTGCTTTGGTTAACAGCAGGGTTCCCACAGTCCTTGAAAATCCTGGAAAGTCCTTGAATTTGAAAATAAAAATTCCAGGCCTGGAAAGTCCTTGAAAATCAGTGGAGGTCCTTGAAAATCCTTGCAATGCCTATCTGACACCAGCAAATTATTACAATTTGCTTAAAACTTTGATTGAAAATTGACAAATGCTCAGTCTGAAAACACATGAGCTCAGTCTCAATTAAAGAAATTTCGTGCCTTACAGGATTTGTGATTGGCTGTAAGTTTTGGCCATTCTGCAATCAGGATAAGTATCCAGTTTTTCCAAAAGGCACATGTTTGCTTGTGAAGACACTGATGATCAACGATTAAACTTGCAATGCTAGTTACTAGATGCAGAACAACCAGCACTGTTTGATGAAAAATTGCAGCAGAACTTGGAAAACTTTTTCAAGTTTAAATTGCCACATGAGGTCCTTGAATTTGTTTGAAAAGGTCCTTGAAAGTCCTTGAAAAGTCCTTGAATTTCATGTCCAGTTAGGAGTGGGAACCCTGTCAGATACTTGTAATGGTGAAATTTAATAATTATAGCAATAACTATATGAAACCTGCAAAACTTTGTAATCTGGGAATAATGACTTGTCAAATAGAAGATTAAAGTGTGGCAGCTGTAGAAAGTGCTTGACACTATAAAAATCGAAAATTTAGTAGAGCTTAACCAAGATGTATCAAAGTTCAAAGTAGTCATTAAATCAGATATAAAGATAAATTAAGTTTTTGATAACTTAGAGTATTCCTGTTGTGTCCTCTATTAGTAGGAAAAGTAAATTTAAATGACATATTAATAAAATTTATTATTGTTATTATTATTATTATTATTATTATTATCTAAGGTCATTCATTTTATTATGAAAGACTTGAAACATTTTGGAATGTTGTTTTTTCTCAAATATGCTGTGTGCAATAGTACTTCATTATCCTTTTCTTTTTGCCGTGGTCTTGTTCCAGACGGTTTCTTCCAGACAATACACAATCACAGAACATGTCTTATCTCCACAAATTGTTAGCAAAAGGTTCAATTGCATTCTTTGTTTTAATGATTATCTTCTTCAGGATGGGAGAAAAGTTCTTATGGTTACCATGGAGATGATGGTCATTCATTTTGCTCATCTGGTACTGGCAAACCTTATGGACCAACCTTTACGACAGGAGATGTGATTGGATGTGGAGTCAATTTAATTGATAACACATGTTTTTACACCAAAAATGGGATAAATTTAGGTGAGTTGAAGAGTGCTTTAATATTAATCATTAGTTTGCAGTATATAACTCTTAGATATTGTGCTTTCTTTGTCAGACTGTTAAAGTTTTGATTTAATTATTAAAAGAATTGAAAACACAAACCATCACGTACAAACATTTAGAAAATAATTTAACAACTTGAAAATAATAGATTTTATTTTATTATTTATACCATTACCCGATAAATTTCTGCAATCTGATTGGTCAAGAGCAGTGGTATTTCAGCATAATTTTGAAATACCTACATGTGGAAATTTCAAGCCCAAATGTGTGTGATGAAATAAACAGATGCTGTTGCAGAAATTTCTGAGGTATTAGTATAAACAAATAATAGCATGATTTGTATGTGATATTTGGCATAAATATCACTCACGATATTTCAAAGTTGTTATGAATTTCACTTGCCTAATGGTTTGTAAGATTACAAAGAACAACTTTGAATTATCACTGGTGGTGTTTATGCCAAATACCACTACAAATCATGCTAAATATTACCTATACTAATTTTAGCTTATTATTCTAAATGTATTGGTCAGTTTGATCATCTTCATTCTCTGAGGAATATCAGACCATTGAGACATTCATTTTGTATTTTATTTCAAGACATAATTAAATAATAATTATACAATTATACAATAATAAATTATTTTATCAAGGACAGAAGGCATCACATGAATTAAAATAATTCAATTAATCAATACATGTAGTATAAATATGAGTTAAGGCTTTTTTGCAAGTCAGATAAAATTATCAGATATTGTGAATCTCAGAAAGCTTGAAAGCAATAATATTTGGTTTGTTGATAATTTTTTTCAATAAGGTGTTGTTAAATTTTATCATTCACCAAAATTTCAACCTTAAAATCTACAGGTATTATGTTAGCAGGGAAATATTACATTGCTTGCTTTGTTCTCCATTTTTAGCACTAGAAACTGGTATTAATTGTCTGGCCTAAAAGTGTTTATTTTTGTTTTGGAAACTAAAATTGTTTCTTAAAGTTGTAGACTGCTTAGTTTTGGCCTACAAATCTGAAGCATTGTCCTTCTTTCTTCTCTGTTCAGGTATTGCTTTTACAGATCTACCGGTAAGTTATCTTCTGCTGAATCAACAGTCACAAGACAGGACCTTATTTGCTACGTGTAACTGAATTTATTTTTTTTGTGTTTTATGGAGGACGTTACTTATCTACACAGAGATGCATGATCGTAGAGAAATATTTTTTATCTTGCAGTATAGTTTTGGTAAAATAATATTAGTTTGCAGTTATTTAAACAAGTTTCTTAAACTATTTTAGGGAGAGTTGTATCCCACTGTTGGACTGCAGACACCTGGTGAAGTTGTAGATGCAAACTTTGGACAAACTCCTTTTGTTTATAATATAGAAGAAGACATGAAAGTAAGTATCATTGTTATGATTTTACTCAAGTTAGACTTTGATCTTAGTGTGATTTATTTTACAGGAAATGGATTTTAAGAGGTCCAAAATTTTAATGTTCCCAAGGGTTAGAATCGCACGGCATTCATGGAAAGCAGGTCTTTTTTTTTCACACGGCATTCATGGAAAGCAGGTCTTTTTTTTTACTTTATTAATGTATTTTTACTTATTTTTTCTAGATTTTCATCAATATATATAGATAGATAGATGTTTTACCTGATGAATTTATCGTGCTTAAATAAAGTTATTGAATTGAATTGAATCTTAGGACCTGAAATTATCAATTTAGAGGAAATTATTTGTTTCAATTGATCATGGCTTTTAAAGAGTCAATTTTTGGAATTGTGAAGGACATAGAAACATTAAACATGAAAACTGTCCATACCTAGCTACCATTGACGAGTTGTGTCCAATGTTTGGCTAATTTGGTATCCTGTATCATCCACAGGAGCTTCGATTACGCACTAGATCAAAGATAGAATCATTGAGTGTCAGTAACAAGGAGGGATCATGGCAAGCCACACTTCACAAGTTAGTAGAGAACATAATCAAATTTAATTTTGGGCCTCAAGTATTTGCTTAGCCATTAGTTAATGATAAGTAGTCATACTGTAAGTGGTATCTGACTGATGACAACAAACAATTAAATGAATAAAAATAATATTCAAAACAATTGCAAAAACTCATGGAAACCAAGAGCCAGATGTCATGAGTAACTAATCTGATCAATTGTTGTTTTAAATAGCAGAAAATTGTCATCATAATTTAACTGCAAAAAAGAACTTTCTCTGCATTGTCATCATCACCAACATGGGCTTTGATTTTAGGATTGTGTCATCGTACTTGGTACACCATGGCTACTGTGCAACAGCTGAGGCATTTGCAAAATCAACAGGACAGTCTTTCACAGAAGAACTAGCATCCATCAAGAATAGACAAAGTAAGATGAAATGTCAAGTGCTATAAGTTTATTGTTGTGCAGCTGGAATGAATGATAATCATTCAATCTGCTTACTATCATCCATACATACCAGGTATCCATTAATTAATAACCCTCCCAGACACAAGATCTGCTTAAGATGATTTTATAAAAATGAAGAATGTCCTGGCTTTTACAAAGTTGTTGAAAACCATGGTTATACAATTAAGAACTATTTATTTTGCTTCTGGTAAAGAGTAAGCTTTGTGTTAGTAAATTCTTATTTATATAAAGTTTTTAATGAGAATTGTCACACAGTTTGTAAACCTTGGTGTTTTAATATTAATGAAGCAGAACAAATCTTAAGTGTTACTAATTATTATTCATTATCATTTTTCAGGAATACAGAAACTTGTCTTAGCTGGTCGAATAGGAGAAGCAATTGAAACAACACAGACATTATACCCTGGACTGTTAGAAAGAAATCCAAACTTATTCTTTTTGATAAAGTGCAGACAATTTGTTGAAATGATCAATGGCTGTGATGGGGAAGTGCGACCATCAGCACATAGTCCAACACGCAGCAGTAGATCAAGTCCCAGTGTCAGCCCCACTCATTCATATAGCACTGCTTCTGTTGGAGCTAGTTCATCTTTATCTACAACAAATGGATTTGTAAGTAATGGACTTGATAATGGTTATGTTGAGGAGGAAGGTGATATGCCTATGGACGTAGAAGATATGGATGATTCCCCCTCTAGTGGAGTCGTTAATGGAGACAGCCGAATGGAAGAAATGAATGGCAGTCCAAGGAGAGGTGAAAATCCCATGTTTCTTGCTCCTTGCTTTTCTTGTCTGTGTGTCTAGTTTTAGTTCATTGTATCCCTGGTCTTTCTGTATTTTTATATTGTGATATCACAATTTGGAACCTCCAAACAGATGCCTCAGTCTGTAATATGCATACCTCTCTACTTAGCTTAAGGATACTGTTGTAGATTCAAATTTTTAAAGAATAAATCAGTCATTTTTTATTATTATTTTTAACTAGTATTTGTCCTTACAAGTTTGCTTAAATTTAAAGGATTGAATTTTTGAAATTTGACATGAAGGAGTGGTTCTTTTGATGGTATGTGAAGGACACACATAGACCTTGAAAATTGTTAGCTCCCAGCCACCCTTACACCTAACTGTAAAATTGATCAAAGATGGTCAAAGTTACTTAAAGAAATAAAAAAAATTGAAGTTGTAATAATTATGATCTTGTTGGTCAATGTCGTGGTTCCTCAGATTCAGGTTGTCAAAGCAGACAACACACTACCACCAACAGGGTTGCCTTGGAGAGAATATTAGTGTTTGGTAGAGAACTGCAGTTGATGAGTGACCAGTTGAAGAGAGAGCATGGGAAGAATGAGACCAACAAGAAAGCATTACAGGTATTGTGTTATGAATGATATGTAAATTGGAGTACTGAAGTAAAATAAAAGACTGGTCACTATGGAACAATAAAGTTCCTTCTTGCTGCTGTTTTACATGCTGGAGGGATTTAATTTGCAGGACATCCATACTTACCCATATGGGACACCCACACCCATCCATATGGGACACTCATACCCACTCGTAGAACATCCATACTCACCCATATAGAACATCCATACCCACCTACAAGGGACACCCACACCCATCCATATGGGACACCCATACCCACCCATATAGAACATCCATACCCACCCATAAGGGACACCCTTACCCATCCATATAGAACATCCATACCCACCTATAAGGGACACCCATGCACATCCATATGGGACACCATTACTAAATCATAGGGAACACCTGTTAGCTGTGCCGATCAAGAAGTGAGACCCATACACACCCAGTTGAAATGTAACATCTTGAAATTAGGCCAAAATGCTGAGTTTACATTTAAAAGTTGCACAATTTTTAATTAGAAATATTTGCATGCACTGGATGTGTGGTCTGATAACATGCTTATATTTCAGGAAGCATTCAGCTTGCTAGCATATTCTGATCCATGGGCAAGCCCTGTTGGTTACCTGTTAGACCCTCTTCAAAGAGAGCCCATTTGCTCTTCACTTAACAGTGCTATTCTAGGTAAGTAGAGAAGCCCCTAGGTACTTTTTTGGTTCATAAATTGACAAAATTTCAGAGACACTGCTGGCAAATTTGAATTTTTTATGAAAAACATGCCCTTGCCCCCCAAGAGAGCTTGCATCCAATGAAGCTTGTTGGAACCCCTCCATTATTAAACCCTGGTTTTGTTTACTAAAATAAATGTAAATCTTTATGGCACTTTTTACTCCCTCACAGATGTGGGCAGGAGATTCCCACCCTTGGCCAAATTCTTAAGTTTGTTTTATTTCCATAAACCAGTGACTTCAAATCATTATTGAGGACACTTTTGAACTTAATTTGTAGTTTTGGCTGATATGAAGAATGCACTCATTGTCTGCCTAGCAGACAATAACAGCTATCTGATATAAAGAATTCTGACATGACCAATCAATGGTTAGGTGTCTTTCATTTGCTAAAATTTTTGGCCAAAAGGTTTAAACTTGTGTGCATTTCTATTTCTTAAATGTATTTATCACTATATGCAGCTATTTCTGAACTCTGCTTCGATTTAGACATTGATATTGATTTTATGTACCTCTCTGTGTGTTTTTTCAGAATCACACCAACTGCCAAAGAAGCCACCATTGGACTTGATTCTTGCTCAGGCACAAGAGTGTGTAAAGTTTATGTCGAAGAAAGGTCTTGGTGCCTGTGCTTTTGCTAGTTTAGAGGATTTTTTACACTGAGAAATGTCATTCCATTTGGCTGCAAAAAACAACTGCAGAAAGCTTTATAAGCTATGTGCTGCAAGTCACATGAAATCTCTGCGTCAAAAATTAAGACAGTGTGATCACTTTATGCAAAGTTGAGTGCATGTGAAGTTCAGGTTGGGCGTGTGGCAACCTTTTGTCAGAGGATGTGAAGCCAAACAAGCTGTAGTGGAACAGCTCTACAGACCAACAGTGGATGCATGTTTGTCACTTCTGTGTCCAGCAGAGAGAAAACTGTTACTGGCAAACCCTGTGGTGTTTGCAGTGAGGTGTCAGTTGTTGGCAGTGGTGCTAAGCAAGAGTACTCAGAACTCCTTATTCAAGGCTGAATTATTTATACAACAGAACTTCGCAACTCGAAGATAAAATTGCTTATTCTACCTTGCAAATAAACCTTTTATATACTGGTACAGTGTTGTACCTTTCAGATCCAGAGCATGATTCAAGACTAAGAGAGAAACTCAGGCACGAACCCTGATATTTTCCCACTGTTTTTTTAAATTCTTTTTATTATTATTTCACTTTTAAGAATAATTATCGATACAACTGCAGAACTTTACAGTTACATGTAGTTTTCATAGATATAGCAAGTCAGTATGATACAAAAATTAGATGATAAAGATAAGGCTTAGCAATGGTGGCATGATCAGCAAAATGGATTGCAGTTTGGGATCATTTGTATGCTGCAGGAGAGCTATAGGTGTTAATGATCAAAACACATAGTATCATGAATAGATGTACCTATTTCGAGTAGAAGTGGTCTATTTTGTAGGTAAAAACTCTCTACTTCCTACTAAATGGAGTAATTCTATATCACTTTTCAGAGATGTTTGTTGTGAGTCTAAGTGTACATCAAGTATCATGCTACTTGTGGTGTTCATACTGTAACCAAGCCTGGCTAGCCATGGCCGAGCACAATTGACCATTACCAGTTAAACAGAATATAATACCCTCTGCAACATCCATGAAAAGTCTGACAATATTAGTTTTGTCAAATAAGAGTTTATTCTGCACAATATGTGTTGTTGATCAACAAAAGTTGATATGGTATGTTCATGCTGCAAGTTTGTGTGTAAAGCTGAGATTTTGAGTGTTAGCTCACCCTCAGAACAGACTCCACAGTAGAGCAGTGTGCTCAGACAAAGGGCTATTGCTCAAATTGTCAGGTTTACACCCAGCCTTACAGCAAGAAACATACTCTATCAATCATTGCTGATAACAACACATATTCAGCCTACTTGCTCACACAAGTAATAACAGTTGTTTTCTAAAGTTAGTGTTTATTATGCACAGTCTCTGTCAGTATAGTTGCCTGCCAATTGTTTGAATGAGGAGGATTCAAAATTATTGTGATCAAGAATTTCAGTGTGTGTGTGTGTGTCCAGGTTGTAGTGGGGCTGGGTTCAGGAGTTTATGTGTAACCCCTCAACAGTATCACAGATAAACTATACAGTTTTACAACTTTAAGGTTGTTTATTTAAACTTCTTTCACTGTCTGTCTAACAGGTTTTTTTATTTTTACCTAAGTTTGTATTTTGAACAAGATTCAAATGTAAACGGCCCAGAGGTATTCCAATATAGTTTAAGTAACAAGTGCACAGTAGGTGTGAAGGATTTTTGGATTTGATGTTTTCAGTTTTGGTATTTTGTGCTGTATCTTTTTTAAATTTTGCTGGGTATTTTCTTGGGTCCCAATATGGTTTCATTTGCACCTCCCAGTCACTTTAATATTGGAGCAGGGGTAGATTTAGGAGAGAGACTGAAAGGGGGGGGGGGGGCTGGGGACTGCCTCCCCCTTTTCTTTGGAAATGTTGCCAACATTTTATACCCTTTTAAGCCCTGGCCAGTTTATCAACATACATCTCATTAAAGTATAGATACCAAGTAAGTTGTTTGGTTATGAGAATAAGGAACTGATCACACTCGGTAAACTATTCAATTTGAAAAGCTAAATTCTCCCAAACTGTTTTAATAAAAAGAAAGCATGGATACAGTTTAGGGGAATTTAGGAACACATCAAGTAATATTTGGGGATGAAAGGGTTGAGAAAAACACTGCAAAATACCCCTTCCCTTTTTGGATCCCTTTTCCAGAATTTTATGTACTGCCCCCCGTTTCCAAAATTTCTGGACCTGCCGGTTGTTGGAGTACCCCCTCAGTGAACAGTTTCTTAAAGCAAGTAGACCCAAACTTTCCAGATTCCCACCGTTTTGTGAGGATTTGAATCTTTAAAACAGTACAGGAACTCTAAATAATTTATTATTACAGATTATAAATGAGTTTGTTCAAGTCTTCCAGCAGTAGATGTTTCAAACAAGTCTGGGTGGTGGTCCATGTTCTTGTTTGAGGATGTTTATGATTTGTTATCCACTTTGATGTTTTTAACCATGTATTGTATTTACATTAATTTATAACAAGTACTGAATAAACCAAAAAAATATGCAGAAGAAAATAAAAAAATACACAAAACAATCAAAGCCATATCTTTAATTGTGTTGCTGTGCATGTACCAAGCAAGGTCAAGTAAAATAATATCATTCTGTGGTTCTGGGACCAGTTGTTTGAAAGCCAAGTAGTGCTAACCCAGGGTTAAATATTTAATCCATGTCTGTGTTTGCTACCATTTAGACTGATCCGAGTTTCCATTTTGGGTTTAAAAATTGTTTCCAAAGAAGGCTGAACAGTATTTTATAACAACTTCAAACATATTTCTTGGTCAAGAAATAATAGTGCTCTTTGAATTTTGGTCAAAGTTACATGCCTTGAAAAAGTAGTTTGATTCGGTAGTGTTATCTTCTTTTCCTGCAGTCATAACATGCAGCTTACAAAGGTCATGTTTGAAGAGCAGCCACTCAGCAAGGCTTTATTTCAAGTTCTGGTGAGAAGACCTCCACAGCAGTGTGGTCATGGTCACGATTAGTATATTTTCTGGCCAGGCCTGTCGAGAGCAGGGGGATGCAAAGGGGTTTATGCAAACATTGGCTTGTTTATCTAAGCATACACTTCTTTACAGCTGTTCAGCATGTGATCCATTGATAAGTTAGTAAATGCTTGGAAAAACAGTGTTTGCAATAACTGCATTTCTCTTGTGACAGCTGAGTACTTGTTGGTAACTTTGGCTTGCACTCTAGCTGGCCAAGGCTTGAGTGGAAGTTTTTTGAACTGTCTGTATCTGTCATCTAGGTCCCCCAAGAAATGTCAAATTCTGCCATTATAATAAATAAAGTGGTCAGTAGAACAGCTCAAAGCTCCCTAGTACCCTGTCTCTTCCTTAGAGAAAGCACTTTTCAGATTTATGAACTGGTGAAAACTTAATTGATCCCATCCTATCACAGGGGTCAATTCATTAGAAAGACCTATCAAATTGGATTGACATAAGTTTGAACTGAAAATTCTGTTTCTTGGGGAATAGAGGCAAATTGTAAGGACACAGGATTTATTTGAAATGGCCTTCATGAAAAGGAACTGCCTCAGAAACAGATATGACTGGAGTGCAATACCATACTGGTACCTAGCACATTACAGACCAATCTGCTATAAAATGTTCAAGCTGATTATAAAGTTGACTGTTTTTTAGCCTTGTTTACAAATAAAGAGCATTGTGTGATGGTCAAGACTTCCAAACTGTTCTACCAACACTCCAAACAGTAATAGGATAGTCAAGTTGAGACAGTCAGCTTTTATTTGTTGTGAAGTATTTATTGTACTCTGTGAGATGTAATATTTGAACATTCTTGATCAAGCTCTAAAAGTTTACTATTCCAGAGGGCACTTCTGTATTATGAAAAGGGCTGGGATGCTTGTCGTACTTTTTAGGGCTTAAAATTACCATTTTGGTATTGCTTAGGTCATAAACTTTGCAGTTAATATGGTACCATTTGGGGTAGCAATTGTCCAGTGCTATATAATTTTAATCAAATCACCATTCTCTATTGCTGTGGTTCTTTTAATTAATATGTTTTTACATGACCATGTAATACTTAGTCTTTGAACCATGGTACCTTGGGTCACTTGCACATTTCAATTTTCTGACAAGCATGCCCAGACATTTCATGTGAGTGTTTCTCTCCTGGGGTGTTACTTCAATGAACCAAATCATCAAAATGTTTATAAGTATCCATCCTGATAGACTGACTGTACAATTATTTACAGATTGCCATTTTAACTGCTAATAAAACTACTTTTTACAGATTGATTAAATACAACTAATTATTTAACTAAAAAGAACATTACACAAACATTTATCAATCAATGATAATTAAAATTGTAATAAAACTAGGCAAAAATTATCACAAAGTTAACAAACATTTAAATTAATTTTAACAGTTCTTTTGTAGTGTGGAGATAGTAAACGTGTACTGGTCAATTTTAACAGAGATTAAATAATTTAAGAAAAAACTGATAGATACTGGAATTCTTTTGTAGTCTGGATCCGGTCAGGCATTTGAGTCAACAATGTATCATAATTATGCCGCCTTTTTTGTTAATAAACAGAATTGAATGAATTGAGCTTAAACAGCACATTAAAACAACAAAACAGCTGTTATAAAATATTGGCTTACTGGTCTGTAAGTTAGTAACTGATAGCAGAATACTAGACTGATCAGATGCAGACATGCAGTGTATGTTGTTGTAAGTTGTATGTTGTATGTTGTTGTAAGTTGTATGTTGCTGTAAGTTGTATGTTGTTGTAAGTTGTATGTTGCTGTAAGTTGTATGTTGTATGTTGTTGTAAGTTGTATGTTGCTGTAAGT
>JANSTQ010034233.1:4613-15831 GCA_026167885.1 Bergia puertoricense | reverse complement strand
TCTGGACAAAATATAAAGGAATCCGAAAATTCACTTTTGTCCACGAGTTCTCGATATTTACAGTCATCCGCTCTTAAGCATTAAGTTTCCCTTAGCTCAACTTCATGCTGATAATTCTTACTTAGTGTTCCTTTATGTTGAAATGTTTCCGTAGTGCTGCTTAATGCCGGTAAGTGTTGATAAGTGTTGCTTAGTGCAGAGAAGTATATATTCCTTTGTGCTGCTTAATGCTGATAAGTCTTCCCTAGTATTGCTCGAAATGTGGTAAGTGTTGATTAGTCTTGCTTGATACAGATAAGTCTTCCTTAGTGTTGCTTAATGTTGATAAGTCTTCCTTAATGGTGCTTGGTAGTTATAAGTCTTCCTTAGAGTTGCAACATGCTGATAAACCTTCCTTTATGTTGCTTAACGCTGTACAGTACTGGTAATTCCCGTATTCTGCTTAAATTTAGTTAATTTGCATAATTTCCGCGTAATGCTGCTTAGTGCTGATTAATGTTTCTTAGTTCTGCTTAAGATTGATTAGTTTTCCTTAGTGTTACCTAATTCTGAATAGTGCTGATAAGCGTTCTTTAGTTCTGCTAAACCCTTGAATGTTTGGGGAGGATCAAACTGACCCCCCTTCAGTTTTTCGGACCTCAAAATTGTGCGTTATAATCAATTGCTAAAAGCTTTTACAGAACTGTCTTTTGACTTTAAATTGATGACGTCATCACTGATGACCTAATCACAACAAGCCACAAAAGGTGTATTTTGCCTTCAAAATTGAGCTTTTTAATGAAAATGATTGTAAGCACACAATTATTTGTTTTCTGCAAATAAATTCGCAATTTTAACTAACAAAAATTCGTTTTCCTACTACTACCGATAGAATATAAGCCTTTTAAAACAGTCGAAAATCCAACAAGGCGACCGAAAATCGCCATTTGATACCATTGCAGCAGAGAACAATTAATTAGTCAGCTCTCTAATGATAAAGTTCATTACTGTTTCTTAGTGTTACTTAATAGTGATTAGTGTTTCGTAGTGCTACTTAATAGTGATTATTGTTTCGTACTGCTACTTAATAGTGATTAGTGTTTCTTAGTGTTAGTGATTAGTGTTTCTTAATACTTCAATTCATTAGTCAGCTCGATCTCTAATGTTAAAGTTCATTACTGTTTCTTAGTGTTACTTAATAGTGATTGGTGTTTCGTAGTGCTACTTAATAGTGATTATTGTTTCGTAGTGCTACTTAATAGTGATAAGTGTTTCTTAGTGTTAGTGATTAGTGTTTCTTAATACTTCAATTAATTAGTCAGCTCGATCTCTAATGTTAAAGTTCATTACTGTTTCTTAGTGTTACTTGATAGTGATTAATGTTTCTTAGTACTTCTTAAAGCTGCTTAGTACTGATATGTATGCGTTAGTGCTATCTTAATTTGCTTAGTGTTCCTTAATGATACCTAAAGCTGCTTAGTTTCCTTAGTGATTTTAAATGGATATTGGTGCTGATAAGTGTTCCTTAGTTCCTTTTAATTGATGCTACTTTGTTCTGATAAGTGTTCCTTAGTGCTACCTAATGCTGCTTAGTGTTCCTTTGAGCTGTCTGAGTTGCAGGTGACAAGCAAGCGCTAATACACAAGAGTATAAACGAATGTCTCGACGCAATTTTTCGAATTAATGCATTCTAAACCTGTCGTTTTACTTTGAATGCATGAAATGTGAGAATCGAACTCTAATAGGCAAGGTTGATTATTTGTGGTGTTCTTCTGGTGTCCTTGCAGGAAAACAGTTGAGATCTCTTAGCTTAATATCTAATTTACATTTCAAGCAGTAACTGACAGATGCATTTTAGGTGAAAAGAAAGACGAAGCAGGGGAACACAGGACCAAATATTTTTGTGTTTTAATTTAATTTATCGTCCTGAAACTGAACACTTTTAGCGTATTGCTCTCTAATGAAAATCTGTGTAGCGATTTTCAACGAGAAAATCGAAAAGAATTACCATAAAAAATTTATGAGTTTATAAAATATTTTGTTTCCACGGTATGCAAAAATTAAGGTCCAACTGCAATTATCTTATCAGAATCACCCCTTCAAAGTTGCCTCAAAATCGCCTTTCGAACCAGGCCTTCCTGGGTATAGGGACAGCGAGAACGACTTCATGATTTGCACATGACTACCTTCCATGACACAGAAAATAAAAATAGCTAGTTCTTCAAACTGACTATTCTGTTTTTACCAAGACAGCCTCCTAATACTTCGAGATAGCGTTTAATTTAAATGTTCTTAGTAGTGTTCTTTAGTGCTGCTTGGTGCTTATTATTTTCTGTTAGTGTTGCATATTTTCAGATAGTGCTGTACTTGACTCATTATTTCTTACAGGCCTATCTCAAAGTACTTTGCATTGTCTTGGTTAATACAATATGTCACAATGGTTTGAGGTTTACAATGGCACCAAGAACAAGGTTTTTTTACCCTTCTAAGCATGCTGATGACCTTACAGAAGCTTTGTCACCCCTGAACCTCAAATTGCAGGATTGGCAGTATTTTTTCCTTACCTTCCTTACCTTGAATATTATTGCCTTTGGTTTCCTAAATGAATCAAAAAATGAAAATCAACAAAATATTTGTATCATACTTTAAGTATTTTTAAAGGTATTACTAGACTTTTTCAAGTATCGATGTTTGAAAAGAAAACATTGTATCACGAATAGTTTCTTCTTACAGACTTGTCTCACACCAGCTACAGTATTGTGAGAAGTTTAAAGTTTCTACATCTATCAGTGGATATTTAACTACAAAGCAGGCGGAATCAGGCAGCTGGCCAGTGTCAGTCGTCAACTTTCACTGAATTTTAACGCGCACGCGAATCAGTTGGAAACACTAGCAGCACTAACCTGTGAATCCTATTTTCAATGAATTTAAATTCAACTGAGTGCTATTTTACAGTAGGAAGAGGCTCAAATTATCCCTTAACGTAGCAACGGATGCCTCGTGTAACTTGACTACTGAATATTGATATCCTGCAAATATGCTAATTCATAGTTTTTGTTATATAAAATACTTGCTCTCATTTACTTGGAAGCTCCAAAATCTTAGTCAAGTACTGCACAGTAAACCGAAATGCGAGAAGATTATCGGAATAGCGTTTGTTGTTTGTTTGTTTGTTTGTTGTTTAATGCTTAACAAATAGTTAACCATGCACCCGAATTGTTGCGTCCGTTGGTAAGTTTTCATTTATGGGTGATTTGATTTGAAGTTTTACCAACAATAAGAGCAATAACAAGACAAAAATATTAGTGGTTCAAATATTGCGTAAAAGAAATAGCTAACAAGGATATCGTTAAGGTATGATCTACAGATTGATGGTTTTAAATTGTTAAAATGATTTTCAAATATTGTCACAGCACCAACAAGTATCATTAATAAAATTCGACTTTTGATTTAAGACGCATGTACTGTTTTAGCTCTTTACGTTAACACATCAGGAAGGCGACAGAAATTAAGAAATTTAAATATTTTATTAAAAGCAGTATTTGCAAATATGCCTTGTTGTACCGAGTTAATTGTCTGTCGACAGGAACATTGTTTGAAAACAGTTGTTTTTCAAAACGAAACAAAAACAAATCCTTTTTATGAAACAGCATCATTCAAATATTGAACCCATCAACTAATAAAGAAAACATCTGCCGTCAACATGGAGCAAAGTCAACGTTCATGGCCACTTTTCCACTGTGCTACGCGACTGTTTAAAGTTTTCCTTGCCAGGAAGTAAAAACTCATTTACTGTCTAAAGCCTTATGGATGCCAACGCGATTTGGTAAGCCAGGAACATATATGTGGTTTAGCACTTATCTAAGTTATAAAACTTTACTGGTAGTATTAATCCCAACACAATTAAGAGTTATATTAAGATTTCCCTACAAAATCTCCAAAGAAAATCAAGCTCTAAACTAGAATTGTATTCATCTGTAAAACTCAAGTTATGGTTCGAGCAGTACTTGAGTAGTATTACAGTTTTCAAGAAACATAGACCACTACACAGTTGAAAATCTCCGTTCACAAATCTCAATTCAAAAAGATTCCCGGGAAGCAATCGTGACGAATTGGGCGATGGATTTTATTGTCTTACTTACATGACGAAGGTTACAGTTAAAGTTGACAAGATTGTTCAAGATAAATTCAAATAAATTTGATTTCTCTGTTCTTTTCACTAAAAAATGTCGATGAAAGGTACAATTATAAACAATTTAAGCAGTAACTTCGTCCATCATATTATGAGTGTTTACAATATCTTTATAAGCTTTAAGGCGGAATGTCATTATGTATACCTGGGAAGGGGCCGGAAGGAAACATGACAAGCCATAAAACTATTACTGAAAATTTTGTGAGGCTACAAAAAATTTTCGAAAAAAGGTTGGGCCTTGAAGCCTTTCATAATAATTTGTATTTGGAAATGCCTTTTCCATGGCAACAGATGTTCATTACAAAAATAGAAAGTTGATAATTCAAAATAAAGAACTTCATATTTTCTTTCTTTCTTTTATTCTTTCTTTTTTATTCTTTTTCCATTTTTTCCTTTATTTGCCACACAATAAATTGATTTACGGTTTGCTATAATATTTGTACTGAAAATGTCACTTAAAAACATCAAATATTCCGCAAGTTATCATTGTTTTAAGCTACAGCTGAGATAGGGCTAAGGGTAAACACTAGGAAAATAGTTTTGAAAGCAAACTATTTTTCTGCGTGGGCGAGTAAGCTGAAAATGTTAATGTCGTATGTTTTTCGCCTTTGGGTTTGGTTGAAAACTCCGTTGATCAACAAAAGTTGATATGGTATGTTTTTTGCCTTCGGGTTGTGGTTGAAAGAGCTAAGGGTCACTTAGCGACGGAAATCTTCCTGTTTTCCTTTATAAAGTAAAGTAAAGGGTTACACATTTACATCCATAGGACGTACTCTCCCATGTGGCCCTCACCACAGCACAAGGATTACCCTACTAGGTAACACATTTATATCCATAGGACGTACTCTCCCATGTGGCCCTCACCACAACACCGGGATTACCCTACACTTTTCGAGAAGTGTGTGGGTTATTTTAAGTCCCCTGAGATAAAATTTCAGGAGATTAGACCAACGGCTTATCGTCCCTGTCCGTGGACGGTGTGGCGAAAGAAAGTCGCCCAAAGTTCAACCCTCTACCAGGCAGGGAATCGAACCTGGGACCTTCTGGTTGGCAGTCAGAGATCTTATCAACTGTGCCTTCCTCGCACACAATTCCCCAAGCTTTTTTTACCTTTAAATCCCTTTTTATTTGTTCTTTTGCCTCGGTCCTTTTTTGTCTTATTACTCATCTGTTAATGCTAAAATTTTAACTCCGTAATGATGAATGGAGTGTAGTGAATTGTTTTGACAAATATTGAGCTATACACTTCGTGTAAGACAAGTAAAAGGACCCAAGGACATAAAATCGAGTTCGTATAAGGCCAATATGATAGTACCGGGGATATTTTCAAACTTCCGAAAGCAACTAAACTAAAATGAAATGAAATAAGCAGTTCATTACAAAGGGAAGCGTATTTATAACGGTGCTAAATCTTTTTAAAACTTAAAAAGAGCTTAGATATTGACAAACCAATAGGTTTCGCTTTAACTCAAAGGAGTGCCTGAAAAATTTACAAGTGGTCAGATTTTGACCAAATGGGATGATTTTAAGATGTACATTATAGAAAACAAAAAATTTAAAATAATCGTTGTGTTCATAATTAACATATATAAATTAATCAATATCCAACCTTTGTATTAATATGGCTGAATCAGCGTGTACTCCTGTGTTGTTTGTATGAATGTCAATTTTAAATGGGAAAGAGGTATGCATGATAGGCCATGAAACCAAAAGCAAATGTTTCATGGGGCTGTGAAACCGTTCAGGGAAATGTTGTTACGTCGCAAAACGTTTTGAAGAAATTTCTATTTTAAGTCACAAGTCACATGACCTAGGATTTGTTGCTTTTGGCTTTAAACTTGTTTATTCTGATAGTAAAAGGGATATGAAAAACTCTCTTATATAGCGATCTCAAAGTGCGGCTGTAAAACCATGATAACACACGTAGGCTGATGGTGTCACAGTTTATGTGACCATAACATAGAGCATTTTTCGCTTTAAGAAATTTGTATATTCCTACAGTTCAATTTTTTAAAAAGACTTAGAGTTGTGTAATTCTTTTGAAAATTACGATAAAAGTGTAAGGTGCTACACTTTAGAAGAAACCAGTTCTGAATCAGCGTTAGTTGCAGGCTAGGTTGTTTTTGTGCTTGTTGTGGAAATTCATCGGTGATCGAATAAAATACAAATTTAGCTAAATTTGTAAGAAGAATTATATTTGTGTTATCACACTGGATAATAATTTGTGTAAAAAGATAAAGTTTATAGCAATATACAATTTGCTGATCAAGGCTTGTGAAAAGTAGTATTGAATCTTTATACATCTGCTCTTTTATATAAAACTTCGGGCCGCAAGAAGTATGAGTTCTGTCTGCCTCGTGGAAGTTGAGGTGCTGCCTTTTGCCTGATTAACAGATAGTAAAACGTCAAAACATTCTGAAAATGACTAGGCTGCGAACCATTATTTTCTAAAATATAATAAGCTATGAGTCATCTGTTAAACGATCTTGTTCAAAATACAAATTTGGCTTTCACTTGTTTCTCAGTTGTAAAAGAAGTGAGTAAACGAGTAATTAACTTAAGAAAAATCACATTTTCAGTCAACTTGTGGCTGTAACTTTATTCCCACTATCTCATATATGTTTTCATGGTCCATCGTTTTGTTTCGTTCTCAGTTTACAACCAAATCCCAGAACCAGGTTTGGAAATTTTCTTCGCAATTGATCCCCCTAACAGTTGTGTTTTCCTTGAGAGCCCCAGACTTTTTCGTATCCTCTATCGGAATTTTCGCAAGTCACGTGACATGTGATGTCATCGCCTAACATAACCTGTTATGTTTATGTCGTTATGATCATGACCTTTTATGATCCCGATTGCTTGCTGAAGTTGCTTTAAAACAGGTTTTTTCCTATTTTTATCAAAAGATATATATCAAAAACATGTTTAAGCGAAAAGCAAAGAATTTCATAAGACATGTGACGTCATGCGAACGACGATAGTTGACAACAGTAGTTGACAACTAAATGTCATTTAGCTATTACTCAAATTATATACCCCATTAAATTATAATAAAGAACATGTCAAAGATTACATTTGTTAGGGATTACATTTGCGGGCATGGACAACATTTGTGGGTGGCTCCAGAGTAACCCACAAATATTAAACCTACGCACAAATGTAATCCAATTAAGATTATCGATTTTTACTTCAGAAACTATCATGTACGTGCAATATTAAGTCTCTCGGTAATATAAAATACTAGGAGAAATATTGAGGGGGATTACATTTTTGAGCTGTACACCCCCTCCCCGTTGTAAGTATTGACATTCAATATTGGGTTAGCACTGACGTAAACTTAAATACTTTTATTATATTAAGAGCTTTCATTAATGTGTTCTTGTACAATGTTCACATTTACATTGATCAAGTAATTAAAAATGCACAACTTGCAAACTTTTTTCTCTCAAACAAAGTACAACCCTTCCACATATTTATCCTATAATTTTACTCATCTCCAAACATGCTTCTGCTTCGTATAAAATGAAGAAAAGAAACTAAAAGAATTATTATTTTGCACCGAATATAAAACTCACAACAATAATTACCAGCTCAATATGAATTGTAATAACAAGCCTTTTCCTTCAATATTTATTGCTTGCGCGTTCAAAACTATTCAGTTCTTCAGTAATAGTTAAGCTCTCGTTAGTACAATAACGTTTCTGTCAAGTTCGAAGACAATCATTAATTACTTTTAGCAAGTTCGATAGTTGAGTACTTTTTGTTTTTGAGGATAAAACAGATATATAAAGTATATCTGTTGTCATTTTTTTGTTTTAATATCTATAAACCTAGAACTAGTCCTTCAAAACTCGATCTCCCTCTTAATTCAACAGTAAATGTTTAGAGACAAATTAATGGTTTATTCTCAAGAGATTGGTGAACTATTGCATAATTTATTAGATACTTTAATGTTTTATCTTTTTTGAATAAAAATTAATTCGAAAAATATGAATAAAAACGTTTATAAGAATAGCCTGCCTACCTTACGAACCTATGACAAAAAACCCAAAATTCATTTGAGACTGAAATAATAATTGCTTTACTAACTATCTCTGATAGCTTGCCTGCTGACAAGGGAGATTAGTGAGTAATTAGTGGTTATTGGAATTGACTGCACACATTGCTCTTTCATGTGAACACAAGATCGCGAACGATAATCAAGCTCCTACTAGCAGGAGGTCAATACGAAGAGAAAAAAAACAAAACCGACTTAATTCCCACCGTCACGCATGTGGTTGATTTAACAGCATTAAAAATCACTGAAGTTCCCAAAATGATTCTGATCTCTCACTGATTGAATTTCACAAAATATACTGTCTACATAGAAAGTCTTTAATTTTTATTGTACGAATGATTTTTAACAAGATAAACGAAATTAATTCGTATACATCTAAGCTAGGATGGAACAATCATAAGTCTGTAAGCAATTAAGGAAAATCAAACAGCCATTCGGATTGCGTAGGTTGCGAAACAATAAGCTCAAGCTATTTGCTTGCTCGTTTCGTTGGTGATTAATCAACAGCTGCAGAAAATAAATAAACTGCAAAAAATTAAGAGTGCTCACAAGATAACTCCTAAGCATCCGACAATGGTCAGTTCGTTTTCATGTTGTAGATTTTTCCTACTGGCGTTACATTTTAGTGGTAAGTTTCCAGAGCAACTTACAAACTGAATCAGAGTTGTTGACATCCACCATCGATCTTTAAACTCAGTCCTAATAGTTCTTGTATATTAACAAAATAACGGAAAAAATTGCTAAAATCCATACAAGACGGTCCAATTTCGAAAATGTTTCTTCTTTGACACACTTATCTTAGGCATTGGAAGCAATTTGCTTATAAGTTGCTCTTAGAGCATGTAAAGCGCATATATTTTTTTCTGCGTGGTAAATTTGTTTGGTATAGAAGGAAAAATGCATTTTTATGGTGAAGCCAATGTAACTGAAATATTTATCTGGTAGAGCTCACATGAATCTTCAAAAGTTACCAGAACTGTTTTGTAGATAGGCTTCTCTTGCAGTTTTATATTAACAGTGACATGTTTTGAGTAATCGTAGCGGCTGGAGCTGAAAACGACTTCATTACAATAATTTAGCAGGTTGATTTAGAAATGCGCAGTTCCTACATATTGCAGAGAGCTAGACCTGCGTATATATGTACGAGTCAATGTATTCTAAGTAGTTTAGTCCATGGAGCTGTTAAAATGTCAAACTACTCCTGAAATAGAATTTACTATATAGAAAACACAGAAAATGAGTATTTTAAGTAATCATAAATGAGCGTAATTCATTTTATCTTATTTGACTTCATTGTTGTAGATGTCAGTGGGCTCCTTATGAATACATCATTCGAATACATTCTTCGTCAGTGGTTGTTCGTGGACAGTTTCCACGACAAGACCGTCCGCCCAGTCACACATCCTAGGGAACACATCCACATGAATTTCTCCTTAAGGCTTGAAAAAATCAACATTGTGGTAAGTAAGTGGACATCAGTGGCGTAAAATCCCGCATTAAAGACCCCCCTTCCCAGTTATAAGCCCTTCATATATAGGCCCACACACGAAAATTGTAATCAACAGTACTATATATCGTTGTATGTTAGTTTTAGCTTAGTCTGCTGGTTCCTAACCTACCGTTTATAAGTCGCCTCAGATATAAGCCTCTTGTTATAAGCCCAACCAAAACCTTTTACGAACTAATAAAGCCAAGGGATTAAACGTTTGATTAACGGTAGACGTATTCATTAATATAAGCACTTGAGTGATCAAGGCCGGGAAAGTTGTTCGAACAAAGCTCTGTGATTATGTTTAATACATTTGGCTTAAAAGTAAATCTTGCTCGCTTTCTCAGTGTTTTTGCTTCCTTTTGCAGGATATAAAGGAGCAATCAATTAGCGTGGATGGCTGGGTTATCCAGGTCAGTATATCATAGCTGGCTGGGTTATCCAGGTCAGTATATATATATCATGGCTAGCTGGGTTATCCAGGTCAGTATATCACAGCTGGCTGGGTTATCCAGGTCAGTATATATATCACGGCTGGCTGGGTTATCAAGGTCAGTATATCACAGCTGGCTGGGTTATCCAGGTCAGTATATCATGGCTGGCTGGGTTATCCAGGTCAGTATATATATCATGGCTGGCTGGGTTATCCAGGTCAGTATATCATGGCTGGCTGGGTTGTCCAGGTCAGTGTATCATGGTTGACTGGGTTATCCAGGTCAGTATATCATGGCTGGCTGGGTTATCCAGATCAGTATATCATGGATGGCTAGGTTATCGAGGTCAGTTTATCAAGGATGGCTTGGTTATCCAGGTCAGTGTATTATCATAGATCGTTTGGTTATCCAGGCCAGATATCATGGTTGCTTGGTTATCCAGGTCAGTATATCATGGCTGTCTGGGTTGTCCAGGTCAGTATATCACGATGACAAAACATTCAGTGCTTTTATCTGTTTTACGACCTGAGAAGAACAGAAATATTCTTAGTAACCATTCCTACCTTTATTAACGATATGAGACTTAAATTAATCTTGTCAAAAATATGTATTAAGGTTTTGATCGAATAAAACCATTAAAAATTCACAAGTATGCGGGTATGCGCACGCATAAAGGTTCTGGCCAAAACATGAAGTAGATTGTCGCGTCGCTGATCGCAGCTCTCTTAAGTGACATTTTTTGAAGATGACAGAAATGGTTTTAAGAAAATGTAAAATAGAGACCGGTGCTTTATCAGTTCATACAAACTTTATGATGATGATGTATAGTGATAACGCCGATTACATTGTTGTTGATAACGTTATTGTTCTTGTTGTTGTTGTTGATTATGATGACGATCGTGTTACGTTACATTGTCGTTGATAATGTTATTGTTCTTGTTGTTGTTGTTGATTATGATGACGATCATGTTACGTTACATTGTCGTTGATAATGTTATTGTTCTTGTTGTTGTTGTTGATTATGATGACGATCGTGTTACGTTACATTGTCGTTGATAATGTTATTGTTC
>JANSTQ010033789.1:0-15849 GCA_026167885.1 Bergia puertoricense | reverse complement strand
ATACATACATACATACATACATACATACATACATACATACATACATACATACATACATACATACATACATATATATAAAGGTGCTCCCCGCGGGACTTTTCAGCAACCTGTAGCTCACGAGGTCAAACCAAAAGCACATACGGCGCCAGTGGCAGCCGCTGTACGGTCCATGCCTGACCTCGGAGCTCAGCCTACGGCCAGTTGGAAATAAGCTGTATGCTGGTGACAGACCACAACGCCGGGATTACCCTACTCTTTTCGAGAAGTGTGTTGGTTGTTTTAAGTACCCCAATAGAGCGTCCAGAGACTAGACTAACGGCTTAACATCCCTGTCCACAAACGGTGTCGCGAAAGAAGGTCGTCCAAAGTTTAACCCTTGAACAGGCCGGAGTTTGAACTCGGGACCTTCTGATTGTCAGTCGGAGATCTCACCAACTGCACCAACCTCGCACACATCCACGCCATCCGGGTATCGCAGTATTGAGTACCTATTCTTTACAAGCTATGTGCTTGGCCTCTGCTCTCTCATACGTGAGTCAACTAAAAATCTTGCAGCGGCTTTGGATAATTCTTCCTCTCCACACCACCCTTTGGCTCACGCGTCAAGCGGTTCTGGACGGGGTATAGACCCCAAACTTTGCTGGAAAAATGAACGACTTAGTGCATGTTTTTCTCTTGTTTATTATTATTGCATATATCGCAAAAAATAAACGACCACTTCCCAGTTGGTAAGCGGTCAAAATACGGCAAAACAAATGTCTGATCTTCCTGCGTTTCCAATTTTCCCAGCAAACAGAGCTCGGTCAACGCATCGCTTTCATGCAATCGGACTGTTTCGGATTTCTTAGCCGTTACGGTACAGATACAATAGAGCATAATACAACATAACAGTATAGCAAGGAAAAGTATTACAGTTTGGACCAAATTATATTACAACTTCTCCCTTTCTAGCTTTCCAAGGTTAATTTACAATTGGTTGTATAACTTAATTTTCACAACTTCAATACCGAAAAGAATTAATTTTTAGTCCTAGTAGATCAACTATGGTTAAATATTAAGGCTGCTATAGGAGAACAAGGGATGGATTGTACTACATAGCGATCAGATTGATCAGAGTGCATGTTTACTTATGTAGTAGCAAATTAGAGAATGAATTTCAGAAAATTAAGACTTTACTTTTTTCTTAATATCCAACTTTGAGTATAAGAAATAACTTATGGAGAAAGCAGGGCGCAAAGGACACAAAGTATGAAATGAAATGAAACTATCGAATCAAATTAAACTATCTGATCAAATTAAACTATCTGACCTAGCTGGCTGCCAATGCAACAAATGTATATAATGTATATATTTAGTAATGTTAGAGTCTAGGTTTTTATAGCTTCTTGTCAAATCTTATAGTTTTATTAGTCAGTTACAGTATAGGGTTTATCATTAGGATTTATCATTAGTTTATGTTATTATACATACCAGTCAATTTTAGTTTTAGTTTATTAGTCGATCACTTTTATCATGAGCCTACGGCTCAGAAGAATGGGCGACCACTCCCTGTGCAACCGACGTTAAATAAATTATTATTATTATTATGAAAGACACAAATTTATGATAAAAGGGGAACAGGGTACATAAAAAACTGGCGAGCCAATGATTTCTTTCGTTAAAAGCACTGCCCCACCCAACCTATAAAAAGGTAATGGTTTCATCTGCGAGTAAACAATTTCTGTATAATCATATAATAACTAGTGGGCACTGGCATTTCTCAAGCTTCCGCCATCCTGAATTGAAGTCAAGGATTGGGATGCGTGCCGATCACAACAAAATCTAAACCAACTAGTGGTAGATATTTCAAATATTTGAACAAAAAAACTTTACGCCTCCCGCACACATTTTGCATCAACGTTGAAACGAAGCCCTTTTGTTCTGCCCCAATAACCTCCCTTCCAATCCAAGACGGCGAAAGATTGAGCAGGTGTATCACAACGGACCGAACTCATTGGCGAGCGAACAGATTCAAACGTTTTCTTATAAAGGTGGAGAAACACCTTCTTTATATCACAAAAGTATTTTATTATTCACAATTTTACTGTTCTTCACTATCTCACTGACACGTGGTATAAGTTGGAAATAGATTCCTCTATATTATGGAAATGGACACAGGCAACTTAACATTCTGTAATAGTGAGTGCATTCGGAATTACAGTCTCACTTCTGTCAGTGAGTAACAAAAATACATAAATGACCGGTAAGCAAGATCGTTTAACGTCTTTTACAAAACCACCTCAACAGGCGTGATAATGTTAGGGAGCACCCTTGAATTGGACTCCCGAAATGAAAATAGACCGGTAATGCTCCACTCGTACTTTGAATGAGAGACTAGAAGACTGAAACCTTAAACCCAGTCAGTTTGGGACAGGTTAAATTTGCTTTGATCAACCAGACAGAGTGGTTTCACATGTCAAAATAACGTAAACATTGAAGTTGAATGAATTTACTGAAAAGAAACCTTGGAAGAACATTTTAATTACGTTAGTGATAAGGCATTTTTCAGTGATTTTTCATGGACTGAAAGAAACATCCAGTTTGAACTGAAATTCTAAACCCGTTGATTGCGTTATGGTGACAGTTGACGTTTTAAAGGAAATCCTGAGTGAAAACCGCTAACATGTTTTGAGCTCACTTCGGGAGGAATTTTAGACCCCACTTACACTGAGGATACTCGAGCTATCAAGCCAGACATTCGATATATTAATTTTTGATAACTAAAGTTCGATGTAGTGGAACAAGTTTTTTTCCACAGAAAATTGAGCAATTTTCGATCCTTCGTCAAAGCTGTTCAAGTAGCTAGTTTGGTTGACGGAAGTGTCCGTTTAAAACTACTTTATTCCCAATATTTTATACTTTCTAGCTCTAAAAACAAACATGACATGTAAAAGATGCTTGCCACGTAATAATCCAACTTGCCGACAGGCCAGCGCCAAAATGCATGATTTTCGACGTTTTACAGTGCATTCCTTGACTGTCCGGATCGCGAACCACATATTTCACGTTGTACTGAACTTCTCAAAAACAAAAATTCTATGAGATGCTTAATTGCTGTTTTCAATAATAGTTCACCAGAAGGGTTCTCCTGAGAAAATATGAGCACACCGGATTTTTCAGTGTTGTCCTCGAATTTTTGATATTTACATTCAGTGGCTGCTAAGAAAGTTCTTTTTCCCAAACTGGAAGATTTAATGTTCATTTGGAACGCAATCTTAACATGGCGAGAAACTCGGGTTACAAGACTTTCAACACTTTCAACACTTTCAACACTTTCAACACTTTCAAAACTTTTTATTATTTTATTAATGCTCGATAATTGTGGCTTGTTAGGCCCTAGCATAAAAGCTAATGAGCAATAAAAAATACAGAAAAATAAAACAATAAAAGTGTAAAGTGATACCAGTATTTTTACATGTATTTTTATTTACATGCCACAAGAGAACAAGCTTATAAACACGGGACATGATGCCTGACAGCGAATCACCAAAAGCCAACCGGAACTAAAGCTGGCTGCCTAACCGTTGATAACATCTTTTATTTTATTGATGCTACAGCCTACAAACTGTGCACCGTTAACTATGTAAACAATTCGTTAAAAAAAAAAAAAAAAAAAAAAAAAAAAAAAAAAAAAAAACTCAATGTATCACATCTTGTTATTAGGGAAAACGAAAAATCCGACTCGGAGGGAATTCCTTGACTGCCATCTTTTCTTTTTCTTCTTCTTCATGTTCTCTCTAAACAGATATTGAAGTAGGTTAGTCACCTATAGTTGTTATAAGGCGGAACAGAAGTTTATATATTTTGGTGATTAAGTGACGTTAATGTTTTTGTTGTTTAAGGCACTTGCACCATCTGAATATATTTGATGAGTAATTTAATGTTTTATGTTATGATTTTCTTTTGTTTCATTTTGTTTTACTTTGTGCTATGTTGTGTTTTCCGTTCTGTTTACATTCTGTACTATGTTGTGTGTTAATATCTCTTAATTTAGAATCTCGATTTTCTGAATGGCAGTATTTGTTTCTTAAGAACGTGAGCACGTGAATTTAGTCTTACAGATTTTGAGCCTTCTCTTGATTGGTTGAAGTGAGTCAAGTGACTAATTTCGAAAGTTTTTTTTCTTAAAAGAGCTATTCGGGTTCAATTTATTTTTGTTAAAAACGTTAAACCAACGAAATGTCCATGGGTAAAGTTATAAAGTTTATATGACAACATTTGAATAAGTAGGTTTAACAATTATAGAAAATTGACAGGTGACAATTATGACTACGTTTCTTAAATGTCAAGCTGTATTTTTTTAATTTTGTTAGCTCATTTTTCATCAAATTTTGCTTATTAAAAAAATTAATAAAAATTGCAACTTTAAAAAATAAATAAGGAAGTTTTAAAATAAACATAATTTGTTCAGCGTTGGTTATTTTCAAAACTAAGCAGGGTAGACAAAACTGCAGAAAATTTTTTAAATAATTGCTAATTGTTCAGTCTGTTGGAATCTGTTCTTAAATTAAAATTCCGTGGACCATTTAGCATAAAACTGGCGACGGAAAACCTCTAATAGAAAGTTGTTATGAACTTGTTTGTCGTTAATGCTACATTTTGAGTTGTGTTTAGTTAGCCATCAAACTATTCTTTCACATGTATTGACTCAACGACGGGAAAAGAAACCAAATAGTTTCTGGTCAAATATTTCTTCTACCATTTGTGATTGGTTTTATCGACTTATATGCTATAAATAATCCAAAAAGTAATAAATAAATAAACGGATGAATAAACACAGTTTTTTCTATAATTTTGCGTTAATCAAAATATTTGATTGGAATTGTAAGATTTTTGGTTAGGAATTAAATATAGTTTTTTATCAAGTTCAACTTACTGTCAATCATGGAAAATGTTGAATATGAAAAAGATTACAAATATATTGATTAAAGTCACGTTTGAATATTTTAGTTACGCTGACAAACAATTATTTTGCATGAGAGAATTAAAATCAAAATATCAAACAAAATTCTCACTCTTTTCCCAAAACAAAATTTTACACGTATCCTTAAAAACACGTTTCAAGACTGAGTGCGTAAATGTTAGCTTTACAGTTAACTTATTTGATTTTTTTATAGCATAAAAAGTACTCAAAACAAAAAGGCGTCCCTTAATTATTCTTGAAGCCGCGACATTTCCATAGAATCAATGTAGTTGAACATCAAGAGATAAAAGCAAAAGGCCGACATCACCTTCTCTGGAACAAATAGCTCCTTTTTATCCTCCTTACATCCGATGGTAAATCGGCACCCACGACGCCGCAATCCGCTCTCCTCCATTCCTTGAAGTTCTGCTTTTAAATTCTTTGCCACGTTTGCTGAATGTGAATGCTCCCGGCGAGCTGACAGAGAGATTTTTAGTTCTTTTTCTTCGTCTTCTTTCGACAACACAAGAACCAAAAGCGTTAGAAAAAGAACCAAGAGACACTTTGAATTGTGCATTGTGGACCACTTAAATAGCCACGGTAGCCTCAGAGTTCCTCAGTTCAACTGTTACCAAGTGTTACAGCTAAGGCGCCTTTTTAAATGCTTCATATGTGTGTTGTAATTAATTTCTGAAACTCGTTATGTAATTATGTCCCTGTTGGAAACATTCAAGCACGTACAGTCATTGGATTTTTTCTCGCATACATCTCTTCGCTCAAAATAAATTCAAATTTAAGGCATTTTAAAATTAAAATTGTTAACTTGCATAGCAAACTAGTTAAACTGGACATTGCAGTACAAGGATGCTCAGTGTTCTTAAGTTACAAGATATTTTGCAGTATCTTGCTATCGGAGGAGAATAGAAGAAACGATAGAAACTCCCAAAGAAACTTTGTGGCATGCTAGGGACAGAAATGATCGCTCAGCTAAACAGCCGTAGTAGAAAGTCTAATTCTAGGTTTATAATATTTTAATCGCTACAACTACGAACAGATCATTAGAAAAGAACAATTATTTAATGACAAGCTTAGATTTAGTGGCACTATTGTAAACAACTTTTACAAATAGAGCGACTATATATCATAAACAATGAATGTATTCCGTCCCAATTTCTTTCTTGACAAGATAAAACACCTACCTTTTCTAACCAGCAAGTTTTTGGTTTCCTATCTTTTTTTATTGTAATACTTACCTATATCAACCTCAAGATGAAATTCGAGATGTATACCTTTTACCAACTTATGAAAATAGTAGACCCCCCAGCTTTGAATAGATGACTTCATATGCTCAATTGCAGTGAACAAAAGGTCGTATCCTTTTATACTATGATGTTATAAAAAAAAGTGGTTCTGGGACAAATCAAAGGTAAAAAACAATTTGAAGTCTGTATACAATTTGATTGAAAAACTTCATTCCACGAGCGTGGGTATAATAAATTATAAAAGCTTTGTTTTTTATAAAATATTAATGGGAAAATTTCTGTCAAAACTTTCTCACATAGAATAAAAGGGTTTGTTATTGGTTTGGATGTGAAATGTAGATGTACTCGCTGTTTCTTACATAAGGCTAATTAAAAAAAGGTCGAAATTGTACTATTGTAACTACCAAAACCAAAACGAGTAGTGTATTTTTAAAAGTCTATGTCAGTTAAATGACTTTTGCTTTTATTGCTCAGAGATTCAGCAGCTTATATTTAATCAATGATTTTGGAAACCCAAAATTCATTTTGGTCGTGTTAATGACTATTACATGACTCCCATCGTTTTCGAACTAGTCGTATACATGAAACTTTTACATGGCATTGATTTGATCAACACACAGACATCTTATTCTGAATATATACAAGCAGTTCATTTGATAGCTGTGTATTCCTTAAAGAAGATAAGTTCCTAAATTAGTTTCAGAGAGATACTCCCTACTGCCAATAAAAGTGTAGAGTATAAGATCTTGCATATATGCCCTTTTGTATAATATCCATGGTATGTGTTTTGAATGCAAATGTTAAGAAAATTTTACATACAATAGAGAATCATAAAATATTAATTGTCAGTATCAATTGCCATTTGTGTTTTCCTTCTATTTAATAGAAGGAAAATACAAATTGAATTTTCCTTAAGAAACTTTGCATGGGTCATGTTTTGTACTCTTGCCTCTGCTGATTGTTTTAGCTTCAGAAAAAAAATTGTTGCGTTGTGCTAAAACGCGCAACCAAGATAAGATCAAATCTTCGCTTATAGGTTTTGATTTCAGTCCCACAAATTGTAAAATTAAACGAGTACATCCTTGCTGCAGAACGAACTATACTACCACGGCATCAAACGAGAGAAATCTTGAGCGATATACTGAGCAGAAAAAGACCTGTTTCCGTTAGTTCACTGATACCTTGATATGTTGGTAAAATACGAATGGATGCAATAATTTGCCAACAAAGTCGATCCCCTTCAATTAGAAACGATGCAGCAAATTATGACATTGGTCGCTTTCCAATTCTTTTTTCAAGCCCTTATTAACTTGTTTTGCTAATTTGAGCACATGTCAATCCTTTCTAGTTTGAAACCTTCAGATTGGAGTTTCCTGAAGCTGTATTCAAAAAAATACAAATCTAATTAAGAAATGCTCACAGTAGCTCTTTGCTTTAAAGAAAGTGAAGACTCTATAAAACAAACTTGATTTGTTTGTTCTAAGACACTGGAATTGAAGGTTTCAATTCCCATTTTTAACTTAATTCTAACAATATTTTGATATTATGAACATCATTTTTCATCTTTTCAACAAGAAAACTATACAAAGCTAACAATTAAGTAACATCCTCCCCTCCCCTCCCCTCCCTGCTTACACTTTAAGTCCGGCTGGTCGTGGGGTTATTTTTGGGGGTCACAGCGCACATATCTAAAACGCTAATTTCTTCCTTACTAAAGGATTATCAATGCATGATTTAACATTAATGTTATATGTAACATAAAATAAAGTGCGTTACTTTAAAAAAGGTCGCTGATAGCTTGTGAGTTGGCTCGAATAACCTCTGAGAACTTAAAAAACTAATCAATACAGAGCACAAGATTTTAAAATTTGCCAGGAGAAACAAGTCCCCTGATGACCCTAGAATTAGAAGGTTGGTTCACCAAAGAATGGTCCACCCACACTCAAACTACCCCTCCCTGCCTCTTACAACACCCAGCTTTGCCAGCCGTAAGTGAAAGATGAGAAGTATGTTCTCATATGAATAATTTACATCAGCATTTTTCTGCCTATATTTTGGGTTATTTTACGTGGGAATGCTGCAGTTCTACAAAACAATTGTTTATCCATTACAAGGCCGTTTCATGGTATGATTGCGCAACTGGTAAAAGACATTGAAAAAACAAACAAATTTTGCTACAAATAAGTTAATCACATTTTCGCCAAATATTGGATGGATTAATTTCGGGGACAACTGAAACAAATTACAGCGGTGAGTGTTGAAAATGCGGTCCGCAGGATAAATTATTAACGTAATATAGCACAAGAGTGTTTTATCGAAGGAAGAGAGATTTCGATTATGCTGCAAAGCTCCCGAAAGTGTGTCGTACATACTAGCTGGATGTAGTGCGCTTGTGCAGACGAAGTACCTTGCGCGACATAACAACGCCCTCAAGATCATGTTCTTCCAAGTACTAAGAACTCGTTACAACAGTAGGACCTTGGTACTCTTAAGCTCAGCCCAAGTCCGTGTGCGAAACATCCCACTCTATGCTGACACAACGCAGGCAAAGGCAAACAGAATCGGCACCACCATCATCGAGAAGAAAGAAGTCTCAGTCATCGAGATGAGCTGTCCTTGAGTGGAAAACAGAGAAGCGAAAGACATTGAGAAAACGACAAAATATGGTCCACTCCGCCTAGAGCTGAAAGAAAGGTATCCTGGCTATCGTGTCACACAGTACAACATCATCATTGACGTCCTTGGAGGGTATTCAAGGGAGGTCAGCCAGGCAATCAAAGATCTTGTAGGCGACAACAGCCGATCGATCACTCTCCAGATGCAGAAGCTGTTATCAACAGCTCCCTTCACATTGCTCAAACTCTTAAGTTGTTGAACTGAACAGAACTCATACTAGCTTTTAATGATTCTCTATCCTTTAATTATTGTACCATTATCCTTTAAATGTTTATTGCTGGAAACTTATATAGAACTTTTCTTTCGATCTGCACGATGCTAATCAAAACCCGAACTCTTAGATGTTGAATTGAATAGAACTCATTTTATCTTTTAAACATACACTATCATATTTTTTGAATTATTATCCTTTTATCGACTTCTCTTTTTATTGCTGGAAATTTATATAGAACATAAGTTTTAGTCTGCACGGTAGTTGCTACGGATCGCCACCCAATCACCATAGTGCTTAAGATCTGGACATCCAGAAGTCTTATACTGCCAGATAATAATAATAATCGCCTTCGACGAAAGAGAACGCATCTTTCGAAATTAATCGCGGATATCGGTCTGGATATCATGTGATTTAAGGGTTTGTTCGCCATCTTGGACTGGCTGACCACTTGCCTCGATTTCATGCGGGTGCCTTGAATCCCGCTGGTTTAGTGAGGTCCCGCGTGTACAGATTTGTATACAGTCGCTTAGAAAGAGGCAGGGAGGGAATTTAAGCTTCGAAGGAAGGCCGGGATCACTTTGCATTTGGTTCTTAAAATGTAAAAAAGCACCCCACAACTCCACTTTCTCTGAGTATTCTAGGTATTAAATACAATAAAAATATTATTTTACTACAGATCGAACGCACTTTACTAATCCATGATTACTACTACTACTACTACTACTACTACTACTACTACTACTACTACTACTACTACTACTACTACTACTACTACTAATAATAATAATAATAATAAAGGATTTATACAGCGCCTTTTCCCAATTTGCAAAAACGTTATTACATGTTGCATAAACATCATTTTTAAAAGGTAAAATTTTCAGCAATGATTAAATGATTAAAATGTTGACTTAAAATCGTTTGTGATGGACTGTTTTAACATCCGGTGGCTGGAGCGGCAACTGAGAAAGGTAAAGGTGATTAAGGCGAAGTTGCTGTAGGAGCACAATTCTGTAGGGCTTTATAAGTCCGAGAAGGAGAATTTTGAATTTGATGCGTTGACAAACAGGAAGCCAGTGACGTGTTTGTCAGCATTTTGAATGTGTTGGAGCCTCTGTATCAAATATCTGTTTGGTGCGACTTATATTAAAGAGTTATAATAGTCGGAGTAATAAACGCGTGAATGACTGACATCGCAATATGGAATTTTTGTATTCTGACAATGTTACGTAAGTGGAAAAACGCTAAACTGCATGTAGAGACATACATACGTATGTACATACATACATAGATGAATTTACATACATACATACATACATACATACATACATACATATGCAACACAAAAATATATGCACATAATCTTGTTTTAGCTGGAGGTCTGGACGATAAAAACTTTGATTGAATTCACGGCGCGGCGAGATCAATAGCTTATGAGCGACCTGCCTCAGTCAATAACTGTCTCATCATACGACCAATTTTGTACAAAGAAAAGTGCAGTTTGTACAGGTAATTTCATGTCTCAAACGCAATTAAATCGAAAATGCGAAGAACTTTTGATCAAGATTTTGAAACACTAGCTCATAAAACTGTTGATAAACGATTGAGTTGTCTGGTACAAAAATATTTGAGTTGTCAGTTCGAACTGAAGATCATCGTTTCCCTGAATTCAATTTTCTACAAATATTATTCAAGAGTAACTATTGCAACAGACCCATCTCAAGAAGTAGTTATGTGGAACAATCTTTTGTTATTACTCAGCCAGCCTCATCACGGCCCCAGAAAATAAGTACAGTGAATTAGTCCGACAGCATAGCAAGATGTAACGAAAAACATGAACATGTATTACTAATACAATGATAAAATATTTAATGGAAACAGATTTCTCACTGATTCGGTACGTACACTTGCATAATTTATTGATCCCAGAACTTAGAATATCTCATATAGTTAAAAACAAAAGATTGAGACAGTGATTGTTCATATAGGAAGAAACACTTAAAAATAATAATCCAAGCGAATTTTAGAGAACTATTACTTTACGATGCATAAACGACAATAACAGTGTTTTGCCCAATACACAGTACATTTGTCATGTATCCACATAAGAACCTTAAAGATAGTTATGCAAATCTCAATTAACAACCTTGAATCTGGTCATTCAAGTTGACGAGAAATTTACTTGAGTTATCATGACAACTTCTTGTTAATTGCAAATAATGTTACAAGCTCAGAAGTATTCAAGTCAAAGTTTCCCTATCTTTATAATAATCATTATCAGAGTTTACCAATAGTTTCTTATTTGACAAAAATAAATTTAGAAGCAACAAACAGCCGGATAGCAAGACACAAGTCCAAGACATCAATCCATTTTCACAACCAGTTATGAGGAAATTGTTTCTTTGCAACGTTGTCTTCGCCCTTTCATTCTTCTTTCTTGTCCTGTGAAAAAAAAATGGCATTCACCGTTATATAACAAAAAAAACCCCGTCAACAAATGCAAAACTCTGCCGTCTCAAACAGCATTAACTCACTCTCTCTTTTAATAAGAGCAAGCTTTACAAAAACACATAATCTAACATTCACCCCATTTGAAAAGAAAAATTTCAGCCTCATGTTCTGCCATTATTCGAATCTATAGAAACCGCTTTTTCAACTAGAAAAATTTAGTACGTACAAAGATAGTTTTTAGGCCTGTTTAAAGGCCAAAGTTTCCACAAAATTTAAGAATAAAACGATATTCGACCAAATAATTAGTTTACATATCACTGACATTTTTAACGAGTGTCAGTTTTTTTAATGTCAACAACCAAACATAATTGTTTTGATAGAAAAAAGAAAGTGATTGTTTATTCTAAGTCGAAGCGCATGCTTTGCACACATTAGCTAGAAGTTGTTTTCCTTCATCTTCCTTGAATCAGCGAGTCCACTTACCTTAGCTGGGATGATAAACCTCCTCTTCTTGTTACGGCATTTTGCTGACTTGTACCGACTCCACGTAAAACATCCACGCTTATTGAGCTTCTCTGACTTTACAGGCAATTTATTCTTCCTTTCTGAATTTGCGACCTTCCCAAACATTTTCTCGAGTTCATTTTCTTCGGCTTTTATGAGTTCTTCCCCTGACAAGGCCAAAACCACAATTGCCAAGGAAAGCACGACTACTAGTAAAGTTAAAGTTTTCATCTTTTTTTCGAACTTCTCAACTTCATCGAGTTCTTTCTCTGATAAATGAATAACTATGGAAAGGTCAACGGTTTTTATAAGTGAGTTGTATTGATAACGTTTTCTATAAAACATGCAATTGATAACCTTCAGCTGCGCAATTTCCCACGGCCATTATGCTTTTGATAAAGCGGTGTTAAAACATTTTAATAAATGTACATAACTGATTCAAATGCTTTAAGCCAGCACTGAATATACAGTTTTTCTTTATCGAAGTAACTCACAACTTCTCACCTGTAATTAAACTAGAAGAAAATTAATGAAAGTCAATCTTGTGTGGCCGAATTATGTATACAAACACCAACATTTTACTTACAGTTACAGAAAAAATATTTCCTCTGGATCAGCTTAGTATTTTTATGTTCGTACATCCACAAATGAATACTTGACGTTTTCTCGACTGTGTCTAAACAGAGATTTGATTCAAATAGATAACATGTTATCAAAATCTCATAACATTGAACATTGCGTGAAATTTAGATGTTCGTTTGGTACTACTCCAGACTAGGAATGCTTTCTGGAAGTCTCGGAGTACCTTCCCAAAGCGGCAAACATTAAAACGATTATCCGAATTAGCCGAAACAAACAGCGGCTTGCTTTGTATATTCCTCTTCAGGAATACTGCTAATCAAACACATCCGTAAATATTGGTCAACCAGCTGGTTTCTTGCATGTTTCAAATATACCAACGAAAGCAAGTATACAGCAGTTACTCAGAAAGGTTAGACATAAGTAAATAACACAATTTAAGATGAGCTTTGCCTTAACATCAAAATTATTAGTTTGCCGAGTACTAACTTATTGACTTTCCGAGTAACTTTTTTCTCAATCGTATGTCGAGTTTTTGTGCTGAATAAAAGCATTCAACTTATCAGCAATGTGACGCAAAAGTTTCTTCAAATGTCATTTTACAGTTTCTATAACCTCAAACAATTGCAAAAGACACCAAAACGAAGGGATTATGTTTTGTATGCAGGTTTGTTTGTCAAATCGAGAAAAAGAATGTTCATGTAATAAAGTGGACAAGTTATTTTACAGAATAACTAGTCATTAAATATATACACACCACAAACATTTCAATAATCTAAATTAAAAGTATTCGTCTTGTTTTAGGTTTCGCTATTTGCAAAAAAACAGGTTTTTTTTGCTCTACCTTTCCTGTTTTACTTTATGGTAATATGCCATAGGAAGACCTTCCGTAATTGGAACAACCTTTGCTTAGATTTCTTCAACTTAAGCCGATTTCTGGTATAGTAAATGGAGATTAATTTGAAGTTTTTGTATAATACGACATAGCATTAGACTAGCGTTGATAAAGATATCAAATATTTTTATATTAAATTTTTAGTAATGATTAAAACAAAAAGGGTTTGGGATAAAAGACATTTTTGAAGAAATTTCAGTAAAGTTTGAACAAATTTTTAAAAAAGTCAAAATTAATTTTAGGGATTAATATTTAATGGCTGATTGTCGGTATCCAAAGATTAACACCTGGAAATCTACAATCATTGTCAATATTGTTGGGACGACCCCCTCTCCCGCATCAATGTTAAGTAAACTTCATCAAAAGTCTCCAAAAATTGAATTTTTATGTGCAGTCAGAGGTTCCAACATTGAACAGGGGGGAAGGGGGGTTAAACTAATGTTTTTATAACATTTTGACCGTTTTCATAATTTTATAATCCTAAAGTAGTGTTAAGAGTAAAATATAGAGTTTCCCGGCTTACATAAACAGCTCGTCCCAACAACTTTTGACCATGATTGTAGATAGCTCTAATAAACGTAATGCTTTTTAAATCTCCATTCCAATCCACAAACTCGCCCTCAGAGTCCAAAAGGAAGTTCTCACTTTTGTGAGACAAGTTAACCATTTAGCAGCAAAGATTGGATCTAGTTGCCGCCACAGTCACCTGATTTTGATCCTGATAAAGTGGGCTAACTCTAAACAACAACTGATTTGTTAAATATACAGTCAAACATGGCTTTTAAAAGTTATGTTTAAAGGAACAGAATTTAGTGTAAACTAAGCAGAATTAAGGTTAGAAAGGAGGATTTGAAAGTTTTCTTCCGGTTTTAACAAACACTTGTTTTGTTTTGGAAATAGCTGTTTTTCCATATAAATTATGATTGATGGTTAGGAGCTGATAACCATTAGCGGTGGAACCAGTTAAAGGATAGAAACAAGCTACTACCCAGCCTGTAGTACAGAGAAACTTTTTCTTCTTTAATTCGGGGCAACATCAGTCATAGTTGTTATGAACTTCGACCAAAAAAATTACCTGCTGAAAAATCTCCCAAAGAATACAAAACCTAATTGGTGTTAAAATGGTAAGCGGAATATCAAGCTACCCCGACAACACGAACAGATGGGTAGATATATGTATGTCTTTTAGCATTTACAGTTGACTCCCACGTACTCGACTTGAACCCGCGGTAACTTTAACCTCGCGCAAAATCGAAGTAATTTTGTTTTCCCTTCGGGTCATTTTCTTTCTTATTTTACTCTCGATAACTTGAACTTTTCGTTTCCCTTAAACGTCCGAGTTATCGGGAGTCAACTGTATCACGAATTGCATGTCAATAGAAAACTTGAAAGTGCAAGTCGAAGTTGGTAAGCAGCGGGAATTTATCTATAATAATAACAATAATGTATTATCAAGACATCATTTCCACAGAGTGGCTCTTCATCCAGCTGGAAGACCAACGGCTTAACGTCCCTGTCCAAGGACGGTGTGGCGAGAGAAAGTCACCTAAATATCGAACCCGGGACCTTAAAGTTGGCAGTCTGATATCTTATCAACTGAGATAATATCGCACCCGACGACACTATCTATAAAACTGCGACACTGGTGACCTTTTTAACAGCAAAAAAAAATACGAATAGTGTAAGGTAAATTTCGTGTGGATGTGGAAGCTCCTAAAAATTCTGTATCTTAGTATTAATTTCACTAATGTCGTAGGTGAGATACGTTATCCAAACTTTCGTTGCTTACCTACTAGTACGTTGAGTTGCTCTTTTCATCTCTGCCAATTAAAAAGGACAAACTTCAAGTTTTAGATTACCACAGAATTCGTGGTCTATTAGCATTTATGTTTAGTTAAGCTGAGTTTAATGAATGTGTCACAACAATTACAACTTTGAGAACTAAATAAGAAAATGATAAATGTTAAATTAAAAGTAGATGGGGGTGTGACACGACAGGGAGAAAGAACAAAACTTTTGTCCCAGTTGAAACCTAACCCCTACATATAAAAATGTAAGATAGTATTAAGAGCCGGTTTCTGTAAATATTCGAAAATCGTGCGACACTCAAATAACCCCTATGGTGAGTTGGTTTTAAAAATGTCATTCAAAGTTTCAGTTACATTCTATTTTTTGAAAATCGAGAAAAGATTGAAATACGCCATTTTGGCCCCCGATCACTCGTGAAACCAGTCAAGAATGAAACATACTCACTCGTATGGCAAAACGCGATACAATCTGACAATGTGCTTTGAACACAACATACACCATCTCTTTCTCTTTCTAAAAC
>JANSTQ010033567.1:0-15865 GCA_026167885.1 Bergia puertoricense | reverse complement strand
CGGATGGTGATGGTTTTACGTTCGTCGAACCATTGTGTTGGTATAATGGTCTCATCTTCTTTGGGGTTCATGAAATCATGAACTGTCTTGTCAATAAACCATAGTGGATAACCTGCTCTGCGGAACGTGTTTTTGATGTTTTGACTTCTGTATCCATGTTTGATGGTATTCGCTTTGCTCGGTGGAGGGCAGTGAGGATGGCATTTCTTTTGTAGTTTTTGGGTACTTGAAATGACCAGTGTGTCGGGAGTTTTCCTGGTTTCTTGTAGACGGAAGTGTTGAATGAACCGTCCTTCTATCCAAATGAACCGCGCAATACCTGATGATGGTCAAATTGACCGAAAACGTTTGTTTTATATCTATAAAATTTTTAGCCGTATTTTTATATATTCTATAATGGAGTATTCGATTTTAAACTTGCTATTTCTTTTGCAGATAGTCGAAACAATAACGAAACAAAAAAACAAAGTAAAAAGACAAACCCAAGTAACTCGGGACAGAACATTGAAATGCGAAAAGACAAGAAGAAAATAAATCTCCAAGAAAGAAAATCACTTCAGAAAGAGAAGAAAAAATCGTTTCTATTTAGCCACAACTCAGTATCAGAACTAATGAAATCATCTGTGCCTGAAATCGTCAAAATATTGAACAAAAACATTCACCTCCTGAAGAACGTACTCAAGGTAGTGCAAGGAAAACGCATCGAACAAGAGCTCCTTTGTGATATTACATGTTTGTTGGCTAAGGTCTGCGAGGCTACTCCTGCAGAGAGTATTCATATTTTAGCAACAGTAAAGAACACACCCTTTCTTTCTACCCATGTCAAAGATTTCTTGCAGCAGCTACTGACTCACGATGCATCTATCAGTGACACAAAACGTGAACAATTCTTAAGCGAAACGTTGTGCATTTTGTTTGCATTTCTAAGGCGTTTTCCGAGCTCATACACAGAATTAGATGTTCTACTAAAATTGCTCCAGGATACCCTTCAACAGGTAAATGTTGAAGGCAAGGAAGAACATAAAAAACGGCTAGCAGCGATTCTAAGAAAGAGGGACGAGATTGAAGAAACGAAAAACAAGAGACAAGCAAAGCCGTTTCACCGGAAAATAAATCAAGACGCTGAACCACCAAACGATTATCGAGAGATTCAGGTATGCCCAACTGTTTCAGAAGTTACTTCACGCGAAAAACCTTTTTTGCGTTCAAACATCAAGCAAGGAAGTTATGATAGCCCAGAACATTACCTCGATGTACAATTCCGTTTGTTCAGAGAAGATTTTGTTGCTCCGCTCCGAGAAGGAATACGAGAAGAGACCAGTCAGGTTCCTCGTGAGAAGCGAAATCAAAATATTAAACTCTACAGCGATGTGCAGATCCTTTCAAAGGAATACTCAAGATCAGGGATAACCCACAACGTTGAGTTTGATGTCTTGCGATTTCGTCAGACCAACTGGGCGGTTAGCAAGAGACTAATCTTTGGTTCATTTCTTTGCCTCTCAAGAGATAATTTCAAGTCAATGATGTTTGCAACAGTAGTCGATCGAAATCCAACGGAGCTGAGAAAAGGAAGAGTTAAAATTAAATTCATTGAAGGTCAAGATGTAACTGACATTGAGAACAGAAATGAAAGATTCACTATTGCAGAGTCACCTGCTTTTTTCGAGGCTTATCGTCATGTTCTTGTTGGCCTTCAGGTTCTTAACGAGGACAATTTGCCATTCAAAAAGTACCTCGTGGAATGTAGGTCAGATGTTGATCCTCCTCTGTATCTGTGTTGTGAAGAAAACCAAAAGCCAGTGATGTATAGAATTGACAAATCCCTTTGCTTTAGTACAGAACAAGCAGATGTAGCAGCAAGCCATTCCAGTTTGGACAAACTTGGACGTCGAAGGATGAAGAGACAGCCGAAGTTGCAAACAACTCAAATTCCGGTACTCAATACCGAGGCGTGGCCATCAGCTGATAAGTTTCCGCTGAACTCGTCTCAGTTAGAAGCTTTACAAACTGCACTCACGACAGAATTTTCAGTTATTCAAGGCCCACCTGGTACAGGGAAGACTTACATTGGACTGAAGATAGTAGAAACGCTGATGGATAATCGAAAATGCTGGGATCCCTATGAAAGTTCACCAATGCTGATGGTTTGTTTCACTAACCATGCTCTCGATCAGTTTCTTGAGGGAGTGTTAGAGTTTCTTCCCCAAGGAATCATCCGAGTCGGAGGACGAAGTAAGAGCGAAAAGTTGGAAAACTTTAATCTGAAAAAGTTTGTTCGATACGGTGAATGTGGTCCAATCTACGATCAAATGAAAGACCAAACTATGCGCATTTTAAGTTGCAAGAACCGAGCAGAGCATCCAGAAAGAGAAATCCTCAACTTAGAGGAGATTGAAAGTTTTATAAATGAAAATCTAATAGATAATTTCTACTTCGGCAAACCAAATGCCCATTGTGTCATTGGAAACATGACAAAGCTTTTCGAGGTTTGGTTATGCTGTAAAGAGAACGACCTTGAACCTGGTGAATACATGGACGAAGAGGTGGAAGAGGAGGACGACACAAATGAAGGGGAGGACGAGGAAGAAGAGGAAGAGGAAGAGGAAGAGGAACAAGAACAAGAACAAGAAGATGAAGAAGAACAAGAAGAAACAAAGAAAGAAACAGAAGTAGCAGAAGACGAAGATAAAGAGGTTGTTATGGAAGACAAAACAGATAAAAACGTTAAAGGGAAAGACTGTAAAGTTCTCGATGCAGCTGTAGCTCTCTTAAGCAAAGCACCAGCAAGTAGTGTGGACGCAATATATTGTGGGGATGTAGTTCAAACAACAAGTTCACAGCAACCAACTACGAAGAATTCAAAAGAGACATTAATTACCTCCAGTGGTTGTGAACCTGAAGTTGCTCCGCAGGAAACAATAGAAGTGGAGCAAGAAGCTGATCGCCTGCAGCAAGAGAGGTGCTTAGAGGGAGACGAAGACGCTTTTCGTCCCATTACAATAAAAGAAGAAGAACTTCTTGCAGTAAAAGAAGAAAACAAAGATGAACAAGAAGTGGAACAAGACAAGGAAGAGTTGGATCAATCAGCATTACACAAAACAAGACAACGGCAGATGAGAATTCGAGTAAAACATGCTGACCGTATGAAAGTTCGAAATCTGATCAATCAAGGTATTCTTGCTCTAACAAAGAACGAAGCTGCTGAAGTCCGCGATCTCTGGAATCTTTCAGAGCTGGGCAGAGTTAGAATGTATCTGTTCTGGCTGACTTGCTACAAAGAACACTGGCGCCAGGAAATGGAGAAAGAAGAAGAAAGCTACCAAGACCTTGTGCGACAACTAGAAGATGCTAGAGCAAAGGTGGAGTTGAGGGTCCTTAGAAATGCTAAAGTTATTGGAATGACAACCACAGGCGCTGCTAGATACCATGGGATTTTGCAGGAAATTGGTCCGAAAATCGTGGTTATTGAGGAGGCAGCTGAAGTGTTGGAAGCACACATTTTGACATCACTGACTCAAGACACTGAACATGTGATACTCATTGGAGACCACAAACAGCTGCGGCCGAAACCAACCGTGTACGAGTTGGCACAGAATTATAACTTGGAGATTTCTTTGTTTGAGCGTATGGTCTTAAACAAAATGGATTGCAAGCAACTTTCTACTCAACACCGCATGCAGCCCAAGATTGCTCGACTTACCAAGCGAATATACCAAAATGAAATCTTTGACCATGAATCTGTCCGCCACTTTGATGACATCCGTGGAGTTGAGAAGAATTTGTTCTTTGTGGACCACAAGGAACCCGAAAAGATGGTTCAAGGTCTTCAAAGTTATTCCAACCAACACGAAGCTGACTTTGTAGTTGCCTTAAGTAGGTACCTGCTTTATCAAGGATACGACAAGACCGAGCTCACCGTTCTAACCATGTACTCGGGACAGCTACTTGACCTCAAAGGGAAAATGCCGAAGAAGGAGTTTGAGGGTCTACGAGTATCAGTTGTGGACAACTTTCAGGGTGAAGAGAATGATATCATCATATTGTCCCTCGTGAGAAGCACCAAAGATGGAAGAATTGGGTTTCTGAAAGAAGACAACAGAATTTGTGTGGCACTTTCAAGGGCTCGTAAAGGGTTCTACTGCATAGGCAACTTTGATCTTCTCTCTAGAAAATGCACAACTTGGCGAAACATTGTCGAAGATCTAAAATTAGAAGATGAAGTTGGAGAAACACTTCGACTTAAGTGCTCAAGACATGGAAACATCATGGACGTTAAGCAAGCAGATGACTTTAAAAAGCGACCATTGGGAGGATGTGGATTGCCCTGTGAGGAGACATTGAAGTGTGGGCACGTGTGTCGACTGTTATGTCATGGTTACGACACAGATCACGAGAAGTACAGATGTGAAGAATTGTGCCCCGAACACTGCCCACAGGGACATCCGTGCTTTAGTCAACGCTGCCATTATGGTTTCGACTGCCCTCCTTGTAAAATTGAAGCCATAAAACAGTGTCTAAAATGCGGGGAAGATGTTCAAACAACATGTGGTTGTCATGTAGACGATCTGAAGTGTATGCGTTTGTGTGGAAAGGTTTTGAGGTGCACTCATGAATGCCAAAGGTAAGAATTATAAAATATAATTTTCAAAAAAAGATTTAAATCGATTTCGGCAAGTGTTTATGCAACTACCATTAGCACATAATGTCATTCTTATAAAATTACTAATCTAACAAAACTGCTTACTGAGATTATTCAATTTTGACAGAATTATTCTAGCAAATGCGCTTCGTTTAAATCACAAAAGTAAAGTAACATAAAAACAAATTTCAGATAGGATATATTGCTTCTATTTGTATAACAGCTTCGGTTACATCGGGATTAAGGTATTTGCCATAGGTTTAGCAAATTTGATTCTGTTCACCTGACCTAAGTGGAAAATTATTGAACTTCAACTTAATTTCAATATTTTTTCAAAAACATTTTATTTCACGGTAAGAGTTTAGATGTATAAGAACCGACTAAATCCTACTAACACGGTGCTATCAAATTTTCCCTGTCTCATTTTTAGGCCTTGTTTTGAATGCTGTGACCCGGCATTGTGTACAGTGATAGTGTTGAAAACACTTCCTTGTGGGCACTCCAAATTGATTGCCTGTGGAATGAACCCAGTGGATGTCAAATGCAATGACAGATGCTCACGAATTCTACAGTGTGGTCACCAGTGTCCAGGAATATGTCACGAGGACTGCACATTGCAGATGTGCAACGAGGAGGTGTCGAAGTTGTTAGACTGTGGACATGAAGTAACGGTGCTCTGTTGTGAAAAAGAAACGTCAGTCGAATGTCAACAGCCTTGCGAAGAAGTTCTTCTTTGCAGCCACAAGTGTCCGGGGAGGTGCTTCGAAGACTGCTCGCAGTTTTTGTGTAAAATAAGAGTTGAATTGAATTTACCATGCGGTCACGTGGAATCACGCGCCTGCCACGAATCTAATTTCAACCGAAAGTGCTCTGTTCCAGTAGCAGTAACGATGACCAAATGCCAGCACAATGTCGAAGTAGAATGCTGGAAGAATGATTCTACGTTGGTCTGTCCACATCCCTGTACTAGCACGAGAATCTGTAACCATCCGTGTCTGGAAGTCTGTGGTGTCCCTTGTGAGCTCACGCCTTGTTATCATGTGGTGAGGAAAATGCTTCCATGTGGACATTTCAAGGTGTGTTAATAGCACCCTATTTCATTCATATTTCCGTTTCCAATATAATGCACAGTTTTCACTTACAGACAGAACTTTTTTGACTAATAGCCATGAAATTGCGACCTTAAGATGTGGGATTTATTTCTTCATAGACTGTTTACAACTTGGGCTAATTATTACGGGAAGTCCAGTATACACCCTATCATCGAAAAGACTCTTATTTTGTTCTTTCTAATTTTAGGGCCTTGAAAATATCTTAAGATTACCAGAAGTTTTACTTGAAGTCTTTTAAAAAAATCATTAAATTTCTGCCGAAGTAAAGTTTGATTCCCATTATCACTTTTAAGCACTTTATTCTGCATTTGCCTCGCCACTGTTGTGAGTCAAAACTACGTCTTAAATTTCGTAAGCTCTGGACTTAAGAGTTTTAAAAAGGTATTAAATAAGTCATGAGATAATTGCTGAAGCCCTGTTAAATTAAAGATGGCTTGATAGGATGGTATTAAACTAGCTTTGTTTACTTTGTATGGAGGAAAAATTGAGATAAGAACAGGTGATAATCACTATTAAAGATCTATGCTATTGTAAAAGATAAATTAAATTTTGGAACATAAAAAATGAAATACGAAAGAAGCTTCATAATTGTTGCACTTGATTTTATTTAAGTAATTTTGTATTTTCACATGTTGAAATAGAATTTGAAAAATTCTTCTGTTGTTGAATTAAATATAATGCTTCATTGCAATTTATGTTTTTTCGTTCTTTTCCCTTCCCTTGTTAGTTTATTGTTATTGTTGTTGTTGTTAATTTCGTCAGAATGTTCCTTGTCATGTCGCTGTCGACGACGCAATTTGCGATACTCGAATGCCAGTTGAGCTACCCGGATGTGATCACGTGAAAGAACTGCCCTGTCCTGAAGCAATCAAAGTTCTTAGAGGCGAGGTTTTTGTGACATGTGATGTCATTGTTATGAAGACATTACCGTGTACTCACGGAATGGAGCTGCAATGTGGCCAAGACGTCGATGGAGTCTACTGTACCTGGCCGTGCGAGCGAATGCTTTCATGCGGCATTCATCAGTGCCCAGGAATCTGTGGACTCGACTGCACAAAAATCGAATGCAGTGTAAAGGTATATGAAATGTAGTATTTTCATCGTTAATATTGAATTTATCCAAATTAAGACACATTTCATGTTTTTCGACAGTTGATGTTATAAAAATCAAACAATTAAAGATGCATTTATGGTTGTTTTACACTCTTTCGTACGGGTATAAAGCTCAACCCCAAAAGCTTGAGCTTGAGCTTTTTTTCCCCAAAAAGCTTTCCAGTATCTTTTTTGAACTATTACTAAACATGTTTTTGTCACCCTCTTGGATCTTTTTAAGTGAATTTCATGACGTTTAGAGAAGTGTGTGGGTTTCTTACTTAAAAATCCCCTGGAATGGAATTTCAAGAGACCATACCAAAGGCGTAAAGTCCTTGTCCGCTGATGGTATGGCGAAGGAAGATCCCGAAATAACTCAACATTCGGAAAGGCGGGGATAATGAATATGGAACCTTGAATTTACAGTCAGAAATTTAACCGACTGAGCCAGCCACACTCACACAAATAGCGCAAAATCAGGGCCAGACGGGAGTTAATTAGGGTCAAAAAAGCCATGAAAACATCTCCTCCCCTTGTCGAAGCATCGGTTTACTTTGCCTTCATTGAGGACGTTCGCGCCCGCGATCTTCCTGCGCATCATTTCTGCGCATGTATCGAAGGAGTTTCACTCTTTTGCTATGAATCATGAACAAAGGAATATCGATCTTTGTACGCCTTTTACATTTATTTATCCCATTATAACCCACAAACTACGAAGAAATGCGGACATATATGTTGACCCGATTTCTTCATAGTATTTCAGTAAGATCTGCCTTAGCTTCAGATACCTAAACATGAAGGTAGTGAATAAAATTGAACAATTTTGAAACAACTGACAATGCTACTTGCAGGTAGATACCCAAACCTTCCAGTTGTAGTTCCCCGATCAAACCAACATATAAAACAAATATAACCTTGATTTAGCCATTATCCAGAGTTCTGCTATCAACATAAAATTAGCAGCAGTTGCTTAAAAAATATATATATAGAATACTTTTGTTGGCCAGAACGAATTCAGCATGAACACAAATATTTTCTAACGGACGGATTCTGGATTCTTTTCTAAGGGTGTTGACCTATTCAGTATACACGAACGGCGTTCCAGAAGTCTAAACGCGGTTATCATATAAAGCGGTTTGGAGCAAGTTTTGTTTTGTAGAACTTTCTTTATTCAGTGAAGTGATCAATTGAAATTTGAAGCTCACACGAGTTTCGCTTAGATTAGGTCCCAGACACGTTGACACGTTCACACACGTTTGACACACGGGATCACACGCGGCTTTGTCGTACATGTGTTGGCATAAAAACTTATCAGGTCTTTATTTGCTTTGGATGCTCGATGGCCCCATTTTTTTCTTTTGAGATTACGGTCTCTTCAACCATTTTCTACTTTTCATTTTGAACGTTAGAAGCTTAAAATTTTTTTTTTTCATTTGCACGTGATCTAAAAAGTCAATTGAAGCAAGCAAATCTGCCATGGTTTCTTCACAAAATCGAGCTTGTGCTTCATTTATTATGAAGTGACGGTTTCTTTATTCATTTTCTGCTAAAATAATTGTGACCTGGAAACTTAAAATGTTTTTTGGTGATCTAAAAACTTGATTTAAAGCAAAGCAAAGCAAATCGGCCAAGTTTTGTGCACAAATTCGATCTCATTTGTGCGTTGTATTTAGTATGAAATGACGTCTACAGAAGCCACAACTTCTTATCTGGATACATTTTACCAAATTTGATCAAAACTTTTCACACGTGATACTGTTATCTTTCATATTCTCTAACAGCGATTAAGCTCAGCTATGATAAAAATTATCCAATATTCGCCCAAATCCCAGGGCTGTCAACACATTTATTTCCACAACGAGCACTCCCTTCAATATTTTTTTCTTAAAAGCTTCCCATAATCTAACACTGATGAGAAATATTTTTTAAAAATTCTAACGCTGCCAAGATTTGGGCGCACCCATGTCCTTATACAACTGTAAAAGTATCTCAAATATATGACCATATACAGGCATCAAGAGTTTCACATTTCCGGCTGGTGCGCAATGCATTATGGGATGGTTTCTGCAAAAAAGTGAGCACCAACTCTCTCAGTCACTACTGAATGACTATAAATCCAACGTTTGTTTTTCTTGTTTCTGTCTTATTCTCTCTGTGTATAACGCAGCTACCGTCAACCTGAAACAACGAAGTACTTCTAAATGGTCAGGTGAAGTTCGTAAGAAGCAGTTTTGTGAGAAAATTTAGTTTAACGCTGCGAATTGTGAGCCAAGAAATGAAGAACTTTGCAGAGTTTGCTCGTGTTTGAGATGAGGTGAGTTTGGAACAGCTGTCTTTACTTTAGATTCAAACCTGGCGTGTTGAGCTCGGAGTCGCGTTTGTTTATCTCTTCTTTTTACTGCTATTTTGTATCGAAATACATCCCTTCATCTTTCATTGTCTGATATCTACCGACAAATCTATGTAAATGTAGGAGCAAAACTTGACAAGCTTCGACAAGTTCGAGCCTTTCGCCCTTTGACAATAGACATAGTCAATAATGATTTGACAGTCAACAATGTCTCTGATTGTTTTAACAGTTCATTACTTCATATGACATATGTTTCTTAAAGTGCCCAAAGGCAAACCAATGCCAACGGCCAAAAATCGTGACGACATGAGAATACAAAACGTCAACAGATGTCAGATAGATCGATCAGCAGTTCTCGATTCTTTCTTGATCCCCGATTCTGCAAATACACGAGCAACCAATTCCTCATTTTCCTGCTTGCTTTCAAGCCGCGTTTACGGCAACATAACTTCAGCATCAACACGCAAGGTTTGAACTTCTTCCTGAAAGACTGATCTTTCAAACTCATCCCAAACACGAGCAAAATTCTTGGCTCACTATTCCATATTCACAGCGTTAAACTAAATTTTCTCACAAAACTGCATCTTATGTACTTCACCTGACTATTCAGAAGTACTTCGTTGTTTCAGGTTGATGGTTGCTGCATAAAACACGGAGAGAATAAGACAGATTCGAGAAAAACAAACGTTGGATTTATAGTCATTCAGTGGTGACTGAGAGAGTTGGTGCTCACTTTTTTGCAGAAACCATCCCATAATGCATTGCGCACCAGCCGGAAACGTGAAACTCTTGATGCCTGTATGCTTGATGTTTCACATAAATTAGAAAAATTAGGAAGAATGTTTGCTTCAAAATGCATTATTTTCACCAATTCACCAGGTGTGGAAAGAGCTTCCTTGCCAAGAAAGACATCAAGTGAGAGTCCCTTGTCACGTTTCCGTTGACGAAATCACGTGCAAAGAAAAGTGCAATAGAAGACTGAAGTGCGGGCACGAGTGTAGCGGGGACTGTGGCGTCAGTTGCTCTGAGTACGCATGTTCAGTGGTTGAACAGAAGACTTTACCTTGCCCAAAGAAACATGTTGTTAACTTACCTTGTCATGTAAATGCGGATACATTTGTCTGCCAAGCAAAGTGTGAACGGTAAGACACTGGTCATTTTTTTTCTAGCTACTAGGCAAAAAATATTAAATAAACAGAACAGCAGGATGGTTTATGAGTTTGAATTTAAGGAAATGTAAATGTTGCTCATGAGCTATGTATGAATGTTCTGGGTCTACCTACATAAAATGCGTACTTTGGAAGCTAGAAATCCTATGCAACAACTTCAGATGTTACACGTTAGGAAATCTTATGCAACAACGTCAGACTTCAAACGTTAGGAAATCCTATATGCAACAACGTCAGACGTTAAACTTTAGAAAATTTAGACTTAAAACGTTAGGAAATCCTATGCAACAACTTCGGACGTTACACATTAGGAAACCCTATGCAACAATTTCAGATGTAAGAATTAACGGCTAATATCTTATGGTTTTATAGAAGGCCCAAATTGATTGAAGTGCGGTTTAATTTGTTTCTAGTCGTTTGCTTCAAAATATTCATTGTTCTTCTTAGGAGATATGAGTTTTTCCTTTTTAGTTAATTTGAATCAAAGATTTCCTTTCTGCAAACAAAATAGGCCACATTATACGGATTTCTGCTTTTAATGCAAGATTAGAAAAGACAAAAAAAGAAACCACAGTTCATTTATACTTCTTGCGACAAGGGGAGGTTCGGACACATTTGATTAAGGCATTTCTAAACAAACCCGCCAAATTACCAGTATTCTAGAAGCACAGGCAGTCTTCCATTGTATATATGACAAGCAAATGTATGAAAGACGGAGGATTAAAAAAGACAAAACTCAATATGTTTATAAAATCGTACCATATAAAAGCTGTTTGACATTAGATTCAGTTGCAACTGTCAATTCTACAGTTTGACGCAATGCTACAGGCAAAAGCAGTACGTGTGTTCTCTAAATCTCGTACTTTTAGTATATATAGATGGTATCTCAACTTAGACAAGAGCAGATACTTCTTCAGTGTTTAAGAAGTTGGATCAGAAGTTTAAACGTGAGTGGAGTTAAAACCAATACAGATTACCACATTGTTATTAGCTGTGTCCATTTTATTTGATATCATAGAAAAATGGAGTGTGGCCATCGTTGTAAAGGGCTGTGTGGCATAAAGTGCGATCCTTCAAGATGCGGTGTCAGGATCGAGAAGACATTACCCTGCAGACACAAATCACGCATCCCCTGTGGAAGGCTCCCAACTCAATGGTACTGCCGTATAATGACGTGGAAATCACTGCCCTGTAACCACTGGGGACAAACGCAGTGTAACCGGCCTGTAGCCACCGTACTCTGCCGGGCCACATGTGGTGAAGACCTTCCCTGTGGGCACACATGTACTGGGGTGTGTGGAATCTGTCGAAGAAGGGGCATTCATGATGTGTGCTATTCTCCGTGCGTTCGGACATTGGTGTGCTTCCATCCGTGTCCAGCAATGTGCGGTGAGCCGTGTCCGCCCTGTAACAAGCGCTGCGAACGCGCATGCGTACATGGGCGTTGTCAGAAGCGCTGTGGTGATTCCTGCAACCCGTGTACTGAGCCATGTGGTAATAGCTGCGCCCACGGTGAATGCAGTAGCGCCTGTCATGATCTCTGCACCAAGACCCCCTGCAACAAGGCCTGTCCAAGACTTCTACCCTGTGGTCATCCCTGTATCGGCCTCTGTGGGGAACAGTGCCCAGAGCTCTGCAGAATCTGCAATGCAATTGAAGTGGCCGCCATCACACCATCTGGTAAAGTTAGTTGTGACGTGAAGTTTATTGAACTGTTTGATTGTCACCATGTGATTGACGTAGATAAGATGGATCAGTTAATGGAACTATCACCTTCGCCTGGTTCCTGTCTCGGACGGTCGTCCCAGCTTCAGATCAAAAGTTGTCCGAAGTGTGCCACCCCCATTCGTTTTAGTTTTCGCTACGAGAGAACCGTCAAGCTTATTACAAGAAATATTGACGAAATCAAGTCGTGCACCTCAAGAATAAGGAAAGAAGCAACAGCAGACATACGCCGTTTCCTGCAGGAGAATAAACTTAGTAGAGAAACAAGGTGTAATTTACAGTTTCCTATCGCTATTAGATGCAGTGGGTCTCAAGACAAGCCACCTGAGATCTCCGCTACAACACGCGCCACCAGTTTCCTCCCAGTTCTGAGAAACCATCTCCTTGTGTTAAAGTTGCTTTTTCAAGCTCGAAGTCTGATTGGCAGAACTGTACTAAGGGATAACGAGAATCTACCTCAGGAAGAGAAAATCGAAATGGAGGTGTTGCCCAGTTATCGCCTTCTTTCAAACTACCTGCAACAGATGGAAGCGAGGCTGGTTGTCCCGATAATGCAACTGCAAGCAATCCGTTCCGTGCACGATCACGTGTTGAAAATCCTGTTACTGAGTCAGATTCTGCTGGCCAAGTACCAGTCGCTTCAGAGCTCGGAAAACCCGCACCCGGCAACTGAAAATGTGATGACAAGAGTTGTGACACAAGCAAGCGTGACTAGCAAAGGACCGAGAAGGTAAAAGCGCTCTTTCTTTTATAAAATAGCTTTGTAAGGACGTTGAAGTCCGCCTCTTTCCTTCTTCTTCTTTTCCCCTACTGCAAGGTGTTTTATATGCACACTAAAATATGAGCGTACTGCATTGATCTTGTCTTTTAGAGTCATACATTTACTCAGTGTGTTGTGTATGTTCAAAATAAGACCATCGTCATGCAAAACTAGCTGGCCACTGTGTGAGGCACGAAGATCTGCTTGGCAGCCAGTTGGTTCTATGGGAGCCTAAGAGGGACTCCTGTCTGGCCACCACCGAGGCGATTGCTACCTGTATGCATGTGCCACGGAGGAGTAATGGAGTACTATTGCTCAGGGAAATCCGAAGTGATGATGATGATGATGATGATATAGGCTTAAAAGAAAATGGTGTATAATAGCAGTGGATAGCATTATTTCAAGATGCTCTCCGGTAGAAAATTGCTGTTGACTAGTTTCTGACAATTTTTAGTCAAAGTATATTGATCAAAGTTCTGACCATCACATCTTCACCAACCGGATGAACATTGTTTTCAGCTCCTGGCCTGTTTCTAATATTTAAATTGGAAATTAAAAGTTCGAATGCTTAAACAATTACAATTTACATGCTTTTCCTGAAATGCAAAATACTAAAATTGATCCAAATTCTTATAATAAGAATGTTACAATGCTAAAAGGGATGTTATTCAGTAGTTTAAGAGTTAAGCACAGAGGAAATTCTTTCCCAAGCGGGAAAAGATTTCTAAGTTATTAGTTTTAATAAGGTTCGGAAGAGTTAATTGAAGTTTTAAAGCACCAGAAAAATTGAAGGTGTTTTTGCCAAAATTAACTTTATCCTTCCGAGGAGGAAGCCTGTTCTTGTATTTTGCTGTTGTGGGCCTATATACGTAAATTGCAGAACTATGTTTCATTTATTTGTAGCAGTTGTTATAATTTTACATATAATTTTGTTATCATTAACGTGCTTTGCTGGGCAGTGGAAAAAACGCGTAATCATTCGATGATTATTTGCTAGGACTGGAATGTACGCCTTCCTTTCGTCACTAAATTTGACGGAACTGTATGAAGCAGCCAAGCAGATCAGAAGTGGCTCTGGACACTCGATCCCAACCGAACCAAGTCAAGTGAAGTTCACCTCGTTCCCAGGGCTATCTCTTGAGACGTGGGTCACGTGCGACAGAGACCACGTGTTTCCTGTCGATCAAGTAACCTGCCCAAGATGCACGAACGAAAACTAAGCAGTTGATTAGTCTACTGGGGAAAAAAACTTCTAAACCTTTACAGCAGTGAAGCTGGTTACAGACCTTACAGAGCACAGGCACGGTGAAATGTATTGTAGAATATATAATAAGGGCAAGTTTGAAAAGTTGAGTAGCTTTAGCTTTTAGCTGTTTGTGTTTTTTAAACTTAAGATAGTATCAGACGACGTTTGTTATTTGTTTATCGGAACGAGATAGAGGAAGCCTAGGGTGAAACCAGTAGGCTTTAATAGACCGTTTAGGCTTCCGCTTTCTGGTTACAACAGTTTGTCTAATGATACTGAGCATGTTCAGATACATAATCATTCAATATTTACTGTATAAGTAAGTTTTGAGTTTGTTTTTAAACAAAGCGATTGAAGCAGAGTTGACAATATCATTATTAAGAGGATTGAATCATTTTGCACCTTGAAACAATACTGAAAATATGCGAATATTCAGTTGACACAGTGGTTTGTGGAGATTTTGAGCAGGCTTTGTGCCGTAATTATAAATTTGATCTTTCCTAATAAACAAATTATTAAGCTTGGTTGGTAAAGTAGAATATATATTGTCCCAGTTTGACGGTGTTACAGGGATTTCGCCCCCCCCCCTCCCGGGGGGGCGATATCTCTAGGGATCTCACCCTCCCTCCTTCAACCTTAGGGATTTGCCCCTCCCCCTTTTTTTGTCGTTTTTCGTGCAACACAGCATGCTGCTCCTCGGAAATCTGTTTTTATTTTGTAATCCGTTGTGTTAAAGAAAGGACATTTTCGTGTTTTCGTTTCTGTTCTTCACGAATATGTACATATTTTTGTGAATCTCCGAGTCATTTTCAGTGTACTGAAATTTCCTGCTTTAACGTTTGTTTGCTCAATAATAACCGTCCTTCTAACAACTTAACTTTAAAAAACATTTGTAAAAAGATTTTTAGAATTAGCTTTCCAGTAATCTGAACACAGCTCGCTCCTTTTCAGTTACATCTTACAAAAGGGCTGGTGTTTTAAAAAAGCTCCAATTGTTAGTGCATTTTAACCATGAAGTATTAACTAATTTTTTAAAAAATGATTTGGGGACAACAGAATTGCTTTCTTTAATGTTCTTAGCGTAAAAATTCGAAAACCTTGTTTTATCTTGCTCTCATAAGACCATCGCAAATGAAAAGGCACGGCGTCCCTATAAATACCGAGTAAGGAAGGTTTGGTTTTGCGCTAAAAATCGAAATCCTAGCCACGCGTTTTCCTGAAATTTTATCTTTCCCAGGATTGATCGGAAACTCATCCTTTGGCTTCTTCAGATACAAAACATTAGAGTTGAGTTCCTTTACTCTCTAATGTTACAACATGTTTATACACATTGTGACAATTTTCTTGCAGCAGTTGTGGTTATATCTTACAATGAAAAGGGCTTTCGGTACAAGCATAAAAGAACGCTCGCTTAGAGGTGTGATGCAGGTCGCTTTCAAAGCGAAGCCGCGTGAATTGTTTTACTACAAATAAATACAACTGGGTTTTCTTAGTTTTTGAATTTTATTACTTTGTCATTATCAATCAGTGACCGTTTAACCGCGTGATGAACGAGGCATCACAACAGTAGTTATCGCTGCACATAAACCACAATTATCCTAATTTCCTGTGATACAATGAGAGACATTAGTAGCAAAATATGAGGCAGTACAAAAACCTTAACGTCATATAATGGACCGATCCGAGCGATCTCATTGATAGGATTGATTTTCACAGCAAACATATGCAAACCATACCAGTTCTGATTGTTGAACACTTTCCTCAGTGTCATG
>JANSTQ010033456.1:0-15867 GCA_026167885.1 Bergia puertoricense | reverse complement strand
AGGGACTCCTCGCCAAAGTACTTAATAGACTGTTGTAATGTATTCATTTTGAATTTGGCAAATAAATAAATAAATAATAAAAGGATTTTTCAAAATCTCTAAATTAAAGTGTCGCCAAAATTTCATGTAATAAGGTAGTTGGTATTTATGGCTTAAGCGCAAGTAATATCGAAAGTAGTAGTTCTGCTTAACGTCTGCAGTTCGTGACGGTAGTCAAAGTCTTAGCGGTAGTTCTGTTTGTGTGCAGCCCTTTTAGTGTATTGTATATCAAGTATCTCATATGCCGCCGGCAGAATTGTACAACTGTTCAGTGGGTCTGTTTGTAGTTCGATAATCAGCTGTCAAGTTTGTCTTTGTTCCTGGTTTGAAATGTTTTTTATACATTGCACGGACCTTTTTATATATGCTTGTAATCTTATACTTTGTACTCAAACATTGTAATTTTATCGTAAGATATTTCATTGTTGTATTTTACATATAGATATTCAAACAACACAGCCGCACGACAAGCACATTCTGGGGCTGATCAAACCACAACAGATTTGTGATTCGCGATTAAGGTCCAATTTGTCTTCAGATAACCAGTGTGTTAATGTAGTATGTTTAATCGAAACAAATCACCAGAACGTCGCGAAAACCAGTTTACTTGTTACAGTGTGCTTAAAAATATGAGAACAGTAAATACTGAACTGTGAACAGCTGATAGTCAAGACTCAACACCGAGTTTAGAAGCGGAAGCACCACTTAGTTTTCTTGACTCTTGAAGGCCGAGAAGCATCTAGGATCTGCAGCTACGGTGTTACTCGTGTAAACTTTATTATTGTACGAATAAGTTTGAATTTATTTCATGAGCAATAAATTGCATGGTTAAGAAGTTATTTATTGTCACAACTCCCTTGTTTTCTATTTTTGCGGGAGCCATTTCAGTTCCAAACACAGTGAATACAATTCGATTGGAAGACATGTTAAATTGATAAAAGCCCTTCAATGTTTTACTAATAACAAGCAAGTCAATGCAAATTATATAATTCCGTTTAACTGAAACGGAATCATTTGGGGGCCGAAAACATATTCGATTGCTGGCGTTGGACAGCATTTTCGTCAAGATAACATTCTCTTGGTTTCGCTAATGAGTTTGGATTGCTGTCTTCTTCTTCTTAACATTATTGTTTTAACCTTTTGATTGTGATTTCGAAATGCGAGTGTGATTTTCCAAATTGCGTCTTTTGATCTCACAAATGCAAATTTTGCTTTTTAAAAACCTGTGCTTTTATTTCAAAGTTTGGTCATCCCCGGTGTGACGTCACAAAGCTATTTTGGATTACACCTGCATGTGTGCCGTCGCAGTTAATTGGTTGCAGTTTCAATTACTTTGAATACTATTCACATGGACTAAGTATTCTAAAGGTAATCAACTCGCCTTAAATTAAAATTGACATGGCTTTATGTCTCGCTTTTTGTTTAGTTTTGTAGATAAAGCAAAGATATATCAAATGTGAAACTTTGTTTGGCAGTAGAAAGATTACTTAAACCGGCCATTGTTTCAGCGTTGGTAGATTTCAATACGACTCACATAATAGGCATTATATTTTTCAGGCGAAGAGACTGTTTCTATTTGAAGTGTGGAACTCTTTTTGTATAACTTTGCAGATAATCCCAAAACATCCCTAACAGCAAACTTGGTTTGGCAAGGATGAACATTGTGTAGCCTGCGTTATAACAATAAAGGTAAGTTTTGCTCCACACACATATTATTGATCATTTAATCACGGTGTGCGACGGTTTATGACCTTCTCTGTATCGATTAGTTCTACATAGGGCTTAATTTACTTTCTACGTTTTACGAAGTTACAAATCTATGACGTGACGAGGGGTTCAGAGTACGAACGAGAGCCCTTTATTCGGCTTCTTTTGCCCTGAATGAAAAATTTTAAAAATCTATAGTTGAGATAGAAACATCAGAACGCAAAACATTTTGCCGAAATCGCCAATGAGTATCAAGAAAAGCCTACAGATTTTGAAGAACGAAATTCGGAACTACCCTATCATTTTTTTCTTTACGTTTCTGTAAGATAATATTCAATTTACACGAGCCTTTAAACATTTATAGCTTATGCTGACTATGTATTGGGCATGAAATATATACCGTCATACTTTTTTGCTGTTTGGTCAAATATGAATTGAACTTTGAATTATTATTTAACGCCAGCGGATGTAAGTTTTGAAAAAGTGTTGTAAAGTAACATTGACTGGTCTAAACAAGGCCTATTTCCTCGAATTCGCTGCAATAAATTCTGTATCCAGTGTAACCTATATAAAGTCTATCTGAAGTAGCTCAACGTTGTCAATCTGTACAAATTAGCCATTTGTTTAAGGTTCTTAAGAAGTCAGGTTGTTCTTTTTGTACACTTTCAGTTTTGAGTTCCCGTGTAAGCAAACATTCCAGGCTAAACTATATTAATTGAAGGTACTTTAGCTATTTTTATTTTGCTTATCACCCTTTCAACATTGTTTACGTTATCCGAACGAAACTTTAGCGGAAAATTTATGTTCCTGCCATTGCGTTCTGCATACACTAGAAAAGGAAAACACTTTATTTTGCGGGGGACTGGTGTCGAACGGTCGAACTTGAAGCGTGCTCCAGGCTCCATTTTTTAAAAGTTTATTTGGATTAACAGCCATTTCCCCACAACTCTAATAAATGCTATATGTGTAAGAGACTAGAGCGTTCAAGTAATTCTAGTAGCACGGGAATCATTATGCCGTAGGAGACAAAAACTTGTAGGATTGAAGAAGTACCAGCTGAGCTAGTTCGCACGCGTGTTTACGACAACAATTTAGCGGAACTGTCAAATGAGTTTATAATTAGCTCCTTTCGCTTAGAAGCTCAGGCCGCGATTAAAGGGATGAGAGAGGAGATAAAAGAACAAGTCCAGAGAATGAAGAGGTTGGAAATAAAATGGACATCCTGACTGGTTTGCAACATACAATCGCCACCTTGAAGAAAACTTGAAAAGGCTTACTCTGGGACCCAAAGTCGCAGTAACCTTAAGGTGACTTAAGGAAAATCGTCCCCAAAACCTGGGCAACTTTGTGCGACTTAAGGCAATTAAAAGTGTCTTAAGATGGCTGAAGGATAAAACCACCCCCCAAACCTAGGCGACTTTGTGCGACTTAAGGCGACTTTGGGTTCCAGAGTAGGCCTTTGAAAAGGCGAGGAGAAGAACCCGAAAATCAAAACATACACGCAACAAAGAAGAATCTTATATTCAAAGGCATCCTGCGGGAACCGAAGGTGGGAATACTCCATATACTTAAGGAGGTTTTGGAGGTGGAAAACGGTACGCGACTTCATGCAACACATCGACTGGGGAAACAAGCAAGTGGAAAAATCTGGCCGTCTGTCTGCAATGAAGACAAAAATACGGTCTTCGCTAGCAGGAAGAAGCTTTTCAAGGGCCAGGAGTGTAGTCAGGTATATATAACGCTCGATTACCCAAACGAGATACTGACAGCAAGGACGCAGTGTGCCTATCAAGACGATGTAAAAGGCCAGGGGAAACGGGTGCTGAGCTCAAATTCTGGACGCAATTTAACGATTGAAAATAACAAATATACACTACTACAAGGGGTTGGACATTTTGAAATTAATAAACTTTTAGGTCCTACTTTCTTTCTTCTCAGTATATGAAACAACCGTTAAAATATGATTCATGTTACTAGGAGTTATGTATTTGTATATGCATCAAAACCTTGCACAGACAAATACTTTACAACTAGACGCCTAAAAAAACCCTTTGTTTATCACACCCCAAGGAAATCGTGGTTGTTTTTCTGCGTGCTTCTTCTTTTTAAGTTACAGATGTTGGCGTAATTAGCAGTTTTTGATGGGGGAGGAAACCGGAGTACCCGGAGAAAACCCCCGACGTTGGAGAAGGACCGCAAACCCAGCTCACATACTTCCCCGGTCGGGAATCGAACCCGGATCGCATTGGTGAGAGGCGCGTGTTCTGCTACTGCACCACCCCGACGCCCCGCTTACGAGCTACTACTAGAGAACTTAAGCAACAAGGGCGCGAACGTCAAGGAGAACGTTACAAAACAACAGGTTTAATTACAGGATACAATAACTTCACGTGGGAATGAAAACAGCTGGTCACCTTTTCATCGTTTTCTTCAGAAAACAGAACGTAAAAAACTTAATTTGGGAGTTTTATAAAGAACGTAAACGTTAAGATACAAATCATTTCAATCTTATTGCGGCTTCAAAAATAAAGCTTCTAATTCTTTACATTCACATTCCTTTGCGAAGAACAAAAAAGGAACGAATAAACTATACGAACAAGAAAAGGGAAAACAGGAACTTTGAGAATCCAACAGCCGTCTTCGTCGACGTTCGCGTCCTGGTTGCTTAAGCTCCATATTATTCGTTGTACACAACTTAGGACAGTTGTTTGTTGGTAGCAAGTTGAAAAATACTAATAGCACACTTCTTATGACCCAGTAATAACAATTCAGAACAAATACTAACTATCGTTTCATTAAATATAAGAGTTATTTTAGATAACAACAAGCGCTGCAAAACTTTGCGTTGGCTGAAAAAAAGATAGTCTCCCCGAAGACTATTATTCTCCTTTCGCTGCGAGAGGTCTCTTCCTCGGAGAAACTAGTCTGCCAACTCGTGTAGCTAACGTTGTCTGGCACTCATGCTGGGAATTACCGGAACACGGTGGGTTTGTTTACTCTTGTTTCCTTTGGTCACATGAATTGTAATAATTTGTGCACGTCTATTGTCCAGACAGCGAGATTATAAGAATACACCATTTGTCTCGTATCTTTTGATCTGTTGTCATCACTTCGCATACTCGCACTTTAATAATGTATCGATTTTAAGAAACTACAGGCAAAATGAACAGACAAAAGCTGTTACCTGCTGTATTTCATGTGATTGTGTATTTAAAATAGAAACTCCAAGTCTGAGATTGCCTACATCGACATACGTAAAACTTTGTACTGCTGTAAACAATTGTTTTTCCAGTGAAGAGGTTGTCATCGTTCTTTTCTTTGCAGCAGCGAACTAAAAGATGGGAGAGAGGGAGAGATCTCTCGCAGCGAAGGGGAATAGTAGTCTGTGAGGATATTAAAAGATAACCATTTCGAAAATAAAGCTTTCGATTCCCGCGATCGTGAAGTCAAGGTTTATATAGTAATGTGCTAGTTTCACTAAAAGGTTTATATTTATAATGAAATTAGTTCATGGTCTCTGTTTCAGTGTGTTACTCGATTCACTTTGCAGATGAATAATTTGTAATGGCTAATAACGATACGCTTTGATAACCACTCTCCAACCGAGGAGATCGTTTTGAGAACTCGGATTTGAACTTCTTATTTCTCCAGCAAGAATTCAGGCGATACGTAAACAAAAATTATTTGGTTTCCTGGAATATAAGGATCGGGGATCGGGGGATCGGTCGTCATAATTATCATACCCGAAAATCAAAGCATTTTCAAGTCAACTATAATCATAATAAAGTTCAAAATACCGTCGCTTTCTGTGCAACAGCAGGAGGAGGCTTTGCTTGCATTCTTGACTGCTCAGTACAGAAATAGATTTTGGAAGACGTTGATATTTCGTATTTCGCCTGCTTTATCGGCTTTGCCAGATATATTCCATGCAGTGTGACATTCAGGTTGCAATTTCACTGTTGGACCAAATTTAAAATAAGCAAGCAAAACAGTTTGGTTCTACCACAAAAATAACACGGTTTCCTGGAATATAAGGATCGACCGTCGCATCCCACGCGGGTTGCTTCACATCTTGGCCGTAAACAAATTTTATGGCGATCTATGATTAGTTTAAGGGCGGCAAGGAACAGCATGAATGCAGACTAGTTTCTCCGAGAGAGAGACCTCTCGCAGCGAAGGAGAATAATAGTCTGTGGGGAGGCTAAATATAGTTTTTTTCAGTACATTGTACTGAAAATCTCCAGAATATTTGAGTGAATGAACGGGTCTAACGTAGGAATTTTGAAGGTTTTTTCAATTAATATCGTAGAGGTCGGAACTCTTTTGATTCATTCTATGTGATAATCAATTTGACAGCAAAGTTCTTATCTTGCTAATTAGCTATGCACAAAATGAAGATTATCCTATTTTCTCCCGCTGGTATACGAGACCCTGGCCTCTTTTGGGTATGATGAGATCAATTTTGGTGGTGACTTTAATTTAGTATTGGACACTTTTAAAGATGAAACAGGAGGAAAACCAACTGCACACCATAAATTCTTAAAATAATTGGAGTCAACAAAAGAAAGTTAGATTTAATAGAAATTTGGCGAATTATCCCGGCATCCCGACGCAAACTCTTCACTGGGAGAAGACTGAAAAAATCGGATATATACGATGCCGAATTAATTTTTATTTATTAGTTCTAGCTTGTGCTCCTGTACTTTTGAGACAGATATTTTCACCAGGATACAAAGCAGACCGCTCGTTAACCACACTTTCATTTAGCACACAGTCAAGTCCAAGAGGGCCAGGCGCGCTTCTGGACACTGGACACTGAACCCTGAATCTGCTAATGTAATCAAAGGGACTTTTTCTAATATGTCAAAGCAATACGAAAATTACATGATAAATAGGGAAAACGAATGTCTTCTCTCTTTTTCTCTGGGAAATGATAAAGATGGAGATTAGAGCTCTTCCTATATCATTATCAGGACAAAAGAAACGGATAAGAATACTGAGACCTACGGGATCAAGAATCTCAGATCTCCAAAACATAATGGAAGAAAACAGGACAGCGTGTGGTTGCAACAAACTCTCGGAAGAAATGAAAAATGATAGCACAGGATTGAAAAAATTATAGAAGAAAATACTAAAGCTTCAATTATCAGATCTAAAGCACGCAGGTACGACGAGGGAGAAAAGAATGCCACTGAAGTTCTCAGTTCTAAAGTTAGAAAAAAACTATACAAAACAGAAGGAACATGAAAATATTTGAAAACTGAAATCGCTTAAACGCTAATAGCACTGACAAAGAAATTTTATAAATGGCGAGGAGCTTTTATCAAAAGCTCTATACTTCCACTAGAACGCATATATGCATGCTACATACTTATACAATGCATTTTTTTCATATGACAGAAATTATAAACTTGATCGTTGACAATTGGGAACATTGAAGATTGACAGTTCTTGGTAAAATTACCGTAATCAAAAGTCTCATGACTGGTCTATATCTCGGCCCCCCTTCTGACTTAACAGAATAAATAGATCCCTTTTTAGATTTCTGTACTAGATATGGAGACGTTTAAATGCACGCTGAAATCTGGATTCAAAATGAAATGAAACAAAATAAAAAAAGTACTGGAAGGTGGAAGTTTTCTTTATTTACACCTTGCAAAGCATGCATGGGGAATGGTATAAACAAAAGATGTCAAATTTTTGAAGATAAATGATCACTCTTTGAATGGGCCGAACTGACCTTTAAAAATAATACAAATGTATTTTAAAATTCACAAATATGGTATAACTCTTTAATTATAGTCGCAAATCAGCCGTTATTCTCACACACCAGACTTCAAATTCTGTAAACCTTGACAAAGATGTAACAGATAAAGATTGAAAGTTCCGCACTTCCGACGCCTTTATTTGCAAATATAATATTGTAGTTTGATCTCAGCTGACCAAATGTGTTATCACGTGAAGTTGACGACCAAAGCAAAGCCATTAAACAATTGCTTAACACAAGAACGCTTCCAACTCGACCTTGAAGTTGTTAATTCTAAGAAAGACATCTACGTCGTATAAAAGTGAATCGTATGTTTAAAATCGTCGAGTGGAAAACTACTTACACCGTACCATTTCATTGTACAAGAAAATCTAATTACGTACGTCTCACTTCGTATTTCTCGGACTTCTCATCGGAGGAATTGCTACAAATGACTTTCTTTATAAGAAAGAAATTTTATCGAGCAACCTTGGCACTTTCTGCAATAAAAACGTTGGTCGCCCTCGAACATATATTTCGGAATTGTTAACATTCACAACTGAGTGTTTTTTGAAAAGCATTAATTATTGATTGGTCTCCTTACAACCAATTCAGTTTTGCTTCTCGATGTTAGTGTGTTAAAGTTTAGCTCTGTCACTTTGCAATATTCTGGTAAATCAGGCTTTCTCATACAATTTATTAAGGCATCTAAGTAAGCGATTTTAAAGGCATTATTCAACAACAGCTATCATCTTAAGAGCCATAGAACTGGATATAAAACTGCACGCCAAACTGCTAAAGTATAAAACTACGGTTTACTGATAAAAAATATTAGTTATTTTAAGACTTTCTTTTTGGCATTTTTTAAAAATTTCTTAACTCATTTCATTAATTTAAAAGCTGAATACATACCTGTGTTTCTGTTTAAATTTGGAAACGTCCCATCTGTGTAATAAGAAAGTGAAATGAAAAATAAAATTAAATTGCATCGTTACCATAAACAAGTGAATTTAATTTGCCTTATCTGTTCAATTCAGTCACAAAAATAATAATCCCATTCAATGTTTGCTAGCTTTTTACACCTCATCTGTTTTGAATTTGCTATTTGGACGGAAATTACTTTTACTGAGTAGGTAATTTTAAGTTGGAAATGTTTCAAACTTCCATTTCTCATAACCGCCGGAATAATTATCAGGAGCAAAATCTTTCTCTTCATGAGTCGTATCGATATTGATATTTTCCTTCCTATCTAAAAGATACTGCACATCGAATTTATACTTTGTTCCTGTGAATTCATTGTCTTCAATTACAGCTTTTTGTCCACAACAAAAATTTAAATATTTGAAAAAATCAAACAGTGAATATTAACACATAATTACTAAGTGGTTGGACGGAAATTGGAAAAATTTAGCTATGTGTTGACAGCACAAACGCCTGACCGATAAATTCAGTTCGATTATTACTGCTCTATATTTATTTTTCAAGTTCTAACGACCAGGTTACTTCTACGTGATACAACTATTTACGAATAGGAAATAGTAGGGTGGTATATTCATTCATATATTTAAGGTTACAATACAACAAAATAATACTCAGATTCAAAATTAATATTTGCCTGAAAAGAAATAAATTGATAACGTGACAGTCAGGCATATTATCTTTGATTCCATATTAAGGCCCGGGTCGCACTAGAGGACAAAGTTGTTTACTTAGAATTAATTCTGTCAAAATCCTGTCAACACATCCCTTGCGCTTGTGAGGCCTACTTTTTTCGTCCGCTCGATTTTTCGTCCGGCCGGATGAAACTTCAAAGACACCGTCGTGCTGCCTCTGAGCTGGACAGTTCTGGGACGAACGGAAGCTAAAGCAATTATCTTGTTTATTTAACCCACTCCGCTGTCATCGTACATTACCAAAATCCAGTTTTAGAATTCAAAAGTAAACACACACACAGCCGCCACACCCGAAATAATTTGTTACGGCTGTGATATTTTAGTTTTAGTTTAGGCTGTTTGTCATCTTACAACCTGTAATTATATACACAATTCAGAAACTTAATATTGTTATTTTTCTTCATTTCTTCTTCACCGAAGACTAGTCCTACCAGTCGAAATATTTGCCATAAAAAAATCTTGCCATAATGCCAGCCTAATGTTCAAATTCATATTTGTCAGCCGCACGACACCCTTCCTTATTATCGCAGTGTGTCTTGGCGACACAGTGATCAGGTGGTTAGCGTGTCTGACTCGCATAACCTTAAGGACGTGAGATAGAACTCCGGCCAGACCACTGTGTCGTGTCCTTGAGCAAGGCACTTTACTCCACTTATTCCAGTTGACTCTGTTGTATAAATGAGTACCAGCTTCTGCTGGAGCTAACCTGCGATGGATTGGTGTCCCGTCCAGGAGGGTCACAGAATCGCATTCCCTCAACACTACGGAAACCGGAGATAGGTGCTGGCCTTAAGAACCACATGGCTCGAGAAAGGATTTAGTTTTATAGCTGACAACTGTACAACAACCTGTAAACATTATTGAATATATACAACCCGCATACAAATAATAAAAGATACTATAAGAAATTGCTGTTATTCCACACTGGTGGGAGATTGTATCTCCCCCATCACGGTTCAGTGAAGGGCGGAGTGTCCGTGTACTGTCCCTGTGTTTGTTTACTTCAGTGTGCTTGCTCTGTTTATATATTTTTCAAAAACATTCAAAACTGTGATATATCTTACACAAAAATTTAATCTAATTCAAGTAGTTGAGGGGGCCATAGCCTAAATAAACCTTTATGGTTTCTTTATGAGCCTCCTCGCCTAGTGCTTTCATGTATGTATTTGATTGTCTTCTTATTTATATGAGATATACCAATTTATTTTAAAATTTATTAATTTATTGTAAACTATGAAACACAGGCAAAAAGAAACTGAACTGAACTGAACTGTATGTAGATGGCCGCCTTCACCCCCCTCTCAAACCAATTCGTCTCCACTGTAAGGTTTTTCGCATTCTCCATTCTAATTGAGTGAAAGTCTCACTTTCACTCGCCCTGACGGACCGGCCCTGGGTCTCCGAGGATGGTGTAACACAATCTAATAACACAATCGCCAGGCATATCAGCCGTCCCAGACTCCCGCAATACTCAATCCGCCACAGACTATGCTGTGAACAAGATCACAGTTGTGATTTAAAGCTTAGCGATAGGTTTAAAAAGACATTCAAGAATAAGTTTAACAATTTTGTAAAGCTTTAATGCGGGACTGTATGGTATTTGCAAAAGTAGTGTATTTTATTTGTATTTTCAATTTCTGGAAAGGCTGAGGTGTTTTGTGTTGACGACTAGCGAGTTGTTGACAAGTACATGCTATGATCATGATCTCTTGCGGAAACATGAAATTTCAATGGAACAGTTTCAGCGGTATCTTTGGTTTTGTTCTCTGTATACACTCAAACAACATTGATTTCTCATTTCAAAAAGCGGTATTTCACAAATTAAACTTAGGAAATACATTTAAGTTTAAAGCGTATGACAAAAATTATTAATTGCAAACAAAAACACGCCATAAATCGGAAATGAAATCAAATAACTCTCTTCGTTTCTAAATTTAAAATCAGTTTCATTTGTCACTCAGAAATCTAATTTAAAGACAAACTTTGTGAGTGCCATGTCGCATCACATCAGCTGTGTCTTCAGTACTCCAAGGAGAATTATAACATTTTGTTTACAATGTGTTATTAAGGCAATACTTTACACTTGAAACAATGTATGGGCATACGTGCAGTCGTTTTTAAAAATAGGCAAACTTGGTTCAGGAATAGAGGTGAGAAAATATGTTTTTGTATTGGACGTTATCTCACGAATATCTACAAAAGTACACTCATTTTCTCGACGGCTTTGGTGACCAAATTAACTATTATAGTTAGGAAGTTTGAAAAAGATACGGGACCAGCGTTTTCTTTGAAATTTTTACTGATTTCTTGTATTTTTTATCTGTACTTGTGGTAAATACACTTTATAAGCGGAAGACAAACCTCCAAAGGTATTTTGGAAGGATATTCAGTTATCGAAACGATTGTAAATGTCGTTTAGATTTTAGTTGCGTAGTCATAAAAGTTCTGTACAAATGATCAGTTGTTGTGTCTAGATTTAACAGAAGCTTTCACACGTATTACTTTGATCCATTAAAATACAGACGGCATAATTCCTAAATTTATTTCCCCCAAACCGTTATTTCTTCTGTTTCTCTAATACTACGAAAAACTGCAAACAAAGTTAACCTTTTTCCTTTAGCTGGCGACTTATTTTCAACTTGCTGTTCATGCATTGCTCGGACCGCTAGAAACTTTCCACCCTTGACAATTACAAGCCCTAAAAATTCACCGAAGACTACCTTTTAGAAATAAAACCAGAAAGTAAAATTGAGGGCGGTAAATCCTATTTGAATATCCTTACGTTCAATAGCTTCAAAAAAAACCCCGGAATTGCTGTAATATTAAATATAAATTTATAAACTCCAAAATGCGAAAAATAACCCTGTAAATAACTTAAGAGGACCATAGTTCAGCTTTTGTATCATGTTACTTCATGTGTCACATTCTGACCTTTTAAGGACATTTTGGTAGATTACTCATGTCACTGTTGGTTCAATAATTGGGGATGTTCATTTTCGGAATATATAGTCACTTTGTAACGTGTGATGGACTAGATATGATGGATCATTGCCTACAAAGCTGAAGGTTCTAAAAGTTCAAAATTCTAAATTCAGGGGCCGCGGAGCACCTTAAAAAGTGGAAGAAGGGGGGGGGGATAGATAATGGGAATTTATCAATACATCAATTGACATTTTTTGGAAGATCTGAAGGCTAAAACGGTTCTTACTTTATTTTCAGATTTAGTGCCGCAGTGCCATATTGTCATTTTCTAGGATGTATGGAATGTTACTGGAGAGCGTTCGACATTTTATTAGAGAGAAATATGGCGAGAACGTGTGGCGAGAAGTTTCTCAGCTAGCCGGCGGTCATCACGTGTTTGTCACACATCAGATGTACAGTGATGAACTTCTGCCACGTTTTTCGGAGGCTATGGCCGAAGTAGTTGGAGTGACAGATGGGATGACAGCCGATGACTATATGCACTACTTCGGTGTTTGTTTTGTGAAATTCTTCTCGCATTATGGCTATGATCGTATAATCCAAGTCAGTGGCCGTTATCTTAGAGATTTCCTGGTAGGTATAGATGACCTCCACGAGCACATGCGCTTCGGTTACCCTAACCTGCAGTCTCCTGTGTTCGACTGTGATGAAGAGACAAGCTCTGGGTTGGTACTACACTATCAGAGCTTTCGAAAAGGATTTAAACATTATGTTATTGGCCAAGTGGAAGAGATTGCGCGTTCTTTCTACAAAATTGACTCGTTCAATATGAAAATCATTAGTGAAAATATTACAGATTCTGAAACCCACGTGGCTTATGCTCTTCAATTTGACAACACGGGCTATAAACCTGCAGCTCCAGAGCATCTGTTTAGAGGAACCAAGTGGTATATAAATTCTGACACATTCTTCAATATTGTCCCATTCAGCTGCGTTATTTCTGGAGATTTAACTATCAGTATGGCAGGGTATGGACTCACGTCTACGCTTGGAAACCGAATCATTGGTTGTAAGGCGAGTGATATCTTTACAATCAGGAGACCTAAGGCAGATTTCACATGGCAAACTGTAAGTAATGGCTTTGGCAGTTAAACTCATACGACATGTATATCATTTGCAAGTTTGCTGTTTAGTTTTGGTTGAATATCTAACATAACACGACACGTAGCTATTAAGATGAAATAGGCAGACACAAGCACAAAGAAAGCATATAAAGCGGGCAGACATGCGCAGTACTCTCTGTTTCTGTGTTTGCGTCTGAGTCTGCGCTTGCTTCATCTCTATACACACTAGCCAGATGATTGGCTCTCGCGTACGAGGAACGCCTGACTGAATTGATCATATGGTACCTTCCCAGAAAACCGCGCGCGCACAAAATGGTCTCAAGTGGTCGTCATTTTAAATTTCAGTCGTTGGCTAAGTACTATCAAAACTCATTATCTTTGAATGCATTTATCAGCTGAAGTTGTGGATGGGCTAAATAGCAACTTCTTTGTTGATTGTAATTACCAGAACTTGTCTGTTTAATAGTTCATTTTACAAAATTTGTTTCTTTAGCAAAACGAGAAAACATCAGTGATCGTTACTAATCTTGCAGCGCATTCTGGGATGGTGCCTTTTGGGCAGACCTGAAAACCCGCGCTGATTGGCTTACTCCAAGCACGTGATAAATGTCCGATCACCTGGAGGAAATTCGTGATGCAAACGTAATGCCAAGAGCTAACAATACGTACGCAAGTAAAAGTAATTTATTTTGTTAATTCTTGCCTCTGTGTCCGCGCTTGCTTCACCTTGATTCATGTTCATGTACACTACAGCAACAACAACATTTTATTTAACCATTTCACTGATTAACATTTGTTTTTGAAAAAAGAAAACAGAAGTAGTTAAATGGTTATGGCTACAAGAAATAACCATTATAGGTTCAAAATGCCAAGTAGCCATTTTACAAAAGATTAATATTGTTAACCCCTGAAGCAGCACCAAATTGCCGCCTAAGGGTTACACTAGATAAAATCATAATTATTGGTCGGAGAACAAAGAAAGAAAGCAACATAAAGATAAAACAAATTACAAAGTTACAAAAGAAGTACAAGTAGAACACTAAGCTACCTTAAATATATATATTTAACGGATGAATTACAGAAATATATTAATACATAATTATTCTTGACTTTAATGAAATCTGAAATAAGATATTACCATAAGTGAGTGGAATTTGTAGTTTTTAGTTTTACTAGAAAACACAGAAGCAAATGAAAGGTGTGTCAGGTAAGAGAAAGGAAATTTTCATTCTTCTTGTGTTTGTGTCTGCGCTCGCGTCACCTCGATTCACACTTGTTTTTCGTTGCATTTGTGTCCGCTATTGTCGTTTGTGTCTCTAAGCTTTATTAAAGAGCCGCAGAAATTAAACGCAAAACGTTTCAGTGGTAAGGTATGGTTGGCTCAGTCGGTAAGATCTCTGACTGCCAATCCAAGGTCCCGGGTTCAAACCCCGGCCTGTTTTGAGGCTTGAAATATTTCGGGTCCTTCTTTCGCCACACCGTCCGTGGACAGGGACGTTAGGCCGTTGGTCCCAGCCAATAATCCTCATCATTGAGGGATGGCCGTATTGAGAAATAAATAAATAAATAAAGATAGAGGTGTCCGTTAAGAGAGAGTTGATTGTAAACGAAGAACATACGGTATAAGTTAACTTGCCATTCTTCATTTATCTCAGCTGACACGAAGACAAGTAGCGTTTGAGTTGGTGTCTAAAATACCGACTCTTTTGCGAGACAACAGTTCGGAGTTTGGTTCTTTTTCCTTTGCCAATGCTGCGTACAGGGGCGCCAGTTTCGAAGAACCTCCTGCCAACTTCCGGAGAAAAAGCGTATTCGTCCACATAAATGGCTCTCCTCCTGTCACACCTCCACCGTTTGAAAAACGTTCCCGGCCACACTTGCACCTGCGGGGACAGATGAAGTTCATCAAAGACTGGAAAAAGATCTTGTACATCTGCTCACCACTGTGAGTATTACAATTATTTTTTTGTCAGTTAAAGTTATGTTGACTTGGGTGACACAGCATCGTGTAAAATAGTGACGTGTCTCTCCCTTTAAGGCCTGTACATGTTTTAGATTTCGATTTTCTGTCGAATTTAATTGAAGCCGTTAAACGTCAGTGTCAGCAAATGTTAATCTACAGACAAATTGCAAAAGCCTGATGAACTTGATTTATTGTACAATTGTACGAAATAAGCTCTTTAGACTTCTATAAATTCGTTTTGAACGGTTTTATTTAAACTCGAGTGGATTAAATTACGACTCATCTAAAACAGCCCTAATTAGTCTTTGTCTGTTTGACAAAGCTTACATTTACACTAACAAGAAAATATGTAAACAAAAACTCTCTTATAGTAAAACAGATGAACTATTCTGACTAGTTCTGTGTCTTTAGACAAAAATGCCACCGAGAAATTCACCTATGAATTTTGCCAACATTTAAAAAATTATATGGGAATTTTCAATGAAGGACAATTTTTTTGCCACTCCGTTAAAATTCCATACATTTCCTTATAGCTTTTTACGAGATTTTCAAATTTCGAATGCAAGTTTCTTGGTTCGAATTTCTAACTTAATTGATAACTTGGCCTGATATCTATTGTGTGGTTCCAGAAAATATCCATACCCCCCCCCCATGGAGGGTCACTGGAAATTCCAGGGGGGTGGGGGGTCCAGA